>JAOUQT010015515.1:0-11998 GCA_025769995.1 Xyliphius kryptos | reverse complement strand
GTATATATGACACCTTAACCCTCAAATCACTTTAAAAAAATGTTTAGAAGTCTGCAGTAATCCATGTATGTTTAAAATGTATATTTAAAATAGTCTATAATAAAGCCTGTTCCTGTTGTCTCATGGATTTCTCTCACTCCGCCAAATGCGATGTAACTGCTTATAAATGCTGCACACATCCATCATAGGCAGTCTAACAAACAGCATTACTTTTTAAATTTTGTGTCTTTATTCACTGAATATTATTTAACTTGCATATCCTGTAAAACCTAGTTTCTATATCTGGCAAAAAAAATCATAATTTTTAAATAATTATAATATGTATAAGTATATACTTAAATCACATCCCATTATCATAAGTTACAATACACTTTTTTAAACAGTCGTTACGTATAACAAAACAGTCCTAAATTTACTCAAAAAGCTGTTGTGTGTTAAAGACATGATCTAAGCCAGGATGTTACCTATGTGGAAAAATTCTTCTCACACTTCAATGTTAATCCACAACTTAGAAATATGAAGTAGAACTGCCCAATTATTTGGCCACAGTTAATTTGCATATTACTTATACTTTATGATTTTTTCTCACAAAAGTGTCAAGGCTACCAGAAGTAATGGAAAGGCAGTATTTATTTTGCTTATGTAAAGTAAAAAGTTGATGATAAAGTTTAAATGATAACCACAGTAATTAAAGGGCTAGTGAATGCACTGTGAAATTAAGTGCATTTTACAGATAAAGCACTCATAAAATAGATCTTGTTTGAAATCAACTTTAACTCCAAGGAGCAGAACTTTTTACATAACTATCAAAACAAACTAATGAAACTCATTTTATGGAAAAAAGGATGATGGCTGTTGTGTACAAATAATCAGAAGACAGGATTTCACAGGTTCAGGAACAGGCTTTATATACACATTATTTTAAATTCATTAAATGTTGGCCGATGGGATTAGCTGTGCGTTGATCAGGCGCAGCTGCGGCAGGTGGGTAAATCATCTCTAATCAAACCCATTACCGACAGCTCTGCTTTCTCTCCCACCGCCGCTGTGCTATCTTCAAGTTATATGTGATGCAATGGCATTATACTGCATTTCTAAATAATAATATAATATTTTTTATTTCTAATAATTATGCCTTATAATTGTAACTGTTTATTTTTATTAACATGTTCTAATTAAATAAATCATTTACCAGATCAAATCCCCATTCTTGGAATTGTTGCAGTGGGCTCAGGTCTGGCTCTTATCATTTTTGGAATTTCAAGTTTCCTCATTTACAGGTAAGACAAGTATTGGTGTTGTATTTGCTAAATTCGAAATGATTAATTCTACACACAAGCTGAGTTTTAGGCAGCACTATGGATTTACACACAATAGACTAACTTGAGTCCTTTGGGAACTATAAGTCACTGACAGAATCACATTCAAGCTGCTGGTTAATTTTTTCTTAATGTCAAGTACAGTAAAAATATTATTTGTACAGTTCTGATTATTTGGTGTTATTTGATTAAATATGGGGCGGCACAGTGGCTTAGTGGTTAGCACATTCGCCTCTTAGCGCTGGGGATTCCCGGTTCGAATCCCTATCTGGGTGGAGTTTGCATGTTCTCCCCATGTCTGCGTGGGTTTCTTCTGGGTTCTCTGGTTTCCTCTCTCATTCCAAAAACATGAAGGTAAATTGAATGCTCTAAATTGTTCTGTAAAATATGTGTATGTGTGTGTGACTGTGTGAGTGAGTGTCTACCCAGCAATGGATTGGCGCCCTGTCCTGGGTGTATCTGCCCAGCGCCTGAGATGTTCTCCCCTAGATGGGCATGGGGAACCCCCCCGCGACCCTCATAAAGAAATAAGCGGAAGTTAATGAATGAATGAATGTTATGTCTTGAACTGTTGTATCATAAAAATGGTGGTTTATAACTTTAATTCAAAAGCTAAACCTGGGCATAACAAAGAAGAGTCAAGTGGTTGGAAATAAGGTGATGAATTTGTAAAAACATTCCCAGTATGAGGAGACAGTTTCTGACACTGGATCTAATAGAAGGGACCATAAGTTAATTAAAGGGGCCGCAACTCTGTTGAAGTCATTCTTAAATTTTGAGAAAGGTTTACAACCCCTGAAAGCAGCAATAGCCCTTCAAATTTAGCTTGGGTTGGAGAAATCAAGGAGAATCAAGAATGTGGTAAAGGTGAAAAAAGTTAGACTTTTGGGTATGAAGCCGAGTATTGACATGTTAATAACAACACCAAGCTGTAACTGAGTGTCCAGAAGACAGAGAAGATTATGAACCCCAGGAGTAAACAAATGACACATACTTACATTCCATGCTACTGCTGTAATGTAAATAAATAGCACAAATCTAATGGATGTGCAACTTACAGACGTCAGCGTCTTCACTTCTTGCAATTATTGATCGGAGCAAATCTTAAAACTCTGATCCTTACAAATTTTTACAGAGGCACTATTAAGAACATCCTGAGCAGCAGTGTTAAATTTTGGCAAGGTTGCTTCATGAACTCAAAAACGAAATCTGCAGAAGTCAATTTTTACATTCTTTACACTCTGCAGGAAATTCGTATAATTCCTTACAATTTGTTTTAAACAAGACATTACTTCCTTTTATGCCTAATTTAATTTTGTTAAGAAAAAAATGTCCATTTGACTGGGACCAAGTCCCTGGCCACTGTGTTTGCGACTGTGTGTGCAGTCCTCAATAGTGTATAGAGACATTGTAATAAGACACAAGATTGCTTTGACTATGTTTAGTGATAATCATAGCTGCATTAAATGGAAGCACAGTCAGAGAGAAAAAGAAAAAAAGATAATTAGTGAATACCACAAATGGCAAATATCACAAACACAAATCTCTACTGCTTAAAACAGAAAACTTTATTTTAGAAGATACAAGCCTTGAAATGGTTCTTTGGGTTTGAGTGGACAGATTGCAGGCAGATTGGTGTTGGATTTTTTCCTAGACTTAACTTGACCTGATTTTTATTTGCGGCATTAGGTGTAAAACAGAACCTCTACAAGGGTCTTAGCAATTGACTTTTCCCTGGTCTAATGTTTACTGGCAGCATATTACTACAGAAAAAAATAGTTTTATCTTTTGATATAGTTTATTTCAGAAAACTGTTTTGTAAAAAAAAAAGTTTATACTTTATACACTATATATTTAGTAAATATGCGTGTGCTGTTTATATGGCTTAGATTTTTTTTGCAATGTTTGATAATATTTATTAAATTATACATTATTATTGTCAGTGTTGTTTTCTTTTATAATTACGGGTGCGCCTGAAAATATTGCTTAGGGCTAGGTGCAGCCATTTTTCTGTTTTACTTTTAGTTTCAGTTTGTTTTTTCAAAGTCATTACTTCATCTTGTTTCTTGGACATGCTAATAAATCAATCTAAATATTAAAACCTGTGAAAAAAATAGTAGTTATGAAGTAAGATTTCTAAATATATATATTTTACTGTTTTGTTATTGTCACATGGTTTTTGAGCTCAAGCATCCTGTTAATTAATTTGTTTGCTGTTCAACAGATAAAATCAATATTGTTCATCAGACAACATGTAAGTGTATTGCAACTACATTTCAATAGTCTGAACAGGATATTTGTCTATGGAAGGTTAATTTATAATTAAAACAGTCCCTCTTTATATCTGCAATGTATACCAGTCATACCCAGGTTCAGTGTGTATGCTCTGCTTTGACAATGGCTTTGCATTCCAAATTATTATGTAAATTATTTTTCTAAAAGGTCTATGCAATTGCCATTCAGTATAATACAAGTAATCAACTCTGGGTTATAAATTAAATTTTACTGAAAAAAATAAAAATGCAGTTTCAAACTATTACGCACATCAGAGTTTTAAAACATTTCATTGGTTAGAAAGAAATAAAAATTGCCTTTTGTTTAATTTGCAGCATTAGGAGGGCACAATAACTGAAATCAAAAGCTCGAAAAACAGTTCGAACAGTTACATGTTAACATACGACAATTTTTTGATATCACATTCACAATTTTGGAGAGTTTCTGTTGAATTGCTTTGCAGGATGTTAGAATAACCTAAACTATTCTACTCCATAGCAAGGCACCTTAAGATTTTGGTGGACTCCTGGTGCTATAACGCTCCCTCATCAGAGCTGTGGAAAGAAATTGTAATAGTTAAAGACTTGGTCCTGTGAAATGCTCAACAGGCTGTACAAACATCAGGGCATGCAATGGCACTCTCTGTCTTCGGAGACTGTGCACTGTGGCTGAATCTCTCAGGTCTGCCCGACCTCTCATTAGTTGGACTGGTGATAATCCTACTCCTTCCAGTGGTGTATTGCAATACTCCAGCAGTGTAATTGGAGGGTCACTATTAATTTTAACTTTCATCAGTTTTTTTTATAGCCTGTACCAATACTTTTGCTTAACCATTTGACTGAGCATGCCCAGGAATGGATGTGTTGTGCCCAAATTCCCAGCATTCTGCAAAGTCCTTGAACTCAGCACTGGGGTGCTGAGGACCATTATCATAGATGACAAAATCAGAAATGCCATATCTTGTGAACAATGATTACAGTGCAACTATGACACTACTACTGGTGGTGTCTTTCAGCTTTTTACTATTTCAGGAAACTTGGAATCTTAGATCCTTTGCAATAAAAAAGATCAATCCCTACTTTCTTCCACGGTCACTCTGGTACAGGGTGTGAAATTAATGGCTCTCTTAGGTTGCTATTGCGATTTTAATGGCAAGTGGGACACTGTGACACCATCTCCTCAATGTGTGTAGACATTGGCCAATAAAAACATATCTGGCTTTTTCCTTGAACTTGCAAGTGTGATTCATGGATCTTGTTGAGCATGTCTTGTCTCAGTTGATGTGAAACAACAAGCTTTGCTGCTTCAATGTGCATATCGTTTCCTTGTTGATAGGTGACTTTAAGGCTGCATCTTTGCAACCGAAACAGCATTCCCTGAAGTCTCATGGAAGCTTTATGCAAGGGCTATTTAAAAATACTTTCCAGTGGTTGTGGTCACTTTCATCCTGAATGTTTTTTCCATCCACATACTGATGGACCTTCTCGCATCCATAGCCAATGGAGAGTAGCTATTTTTCAATCTGTGCATACCTGTGCTGACAAATTCTTCATATGCTGTAGTTCCACAATTACTCTGAGTGCCACAGGAATCCTCAGGAAGCATGCACTACAGGTGTAACGGTGTGGTAAATCTGTATATAATGCTGATTAGGCAAGCTATCTAGTCCAGTAAAAAGATTCTTATAGTCTTTACAGATGTCATTTTCCTTGCTAATATTATGTATCCACTTTACTAATCCTAACACATGTGGCTCCTCCCAGTTTAGCCTGAACATCTTGTGTGACTTCAAACTCAACATTGTGCTTTTGTACTGTATATTGACATTTTAATGCTATTTCGACCAGTGGTGCTATCTTCTGGTTAAGGAAAGCTGATTTATTACTACTAGAGTTTACCTCTGACACCCAGCACATTTAAGGTTTTAACTGACATTGCATTGCAGTCTGTATCTGTGCCAAGTTTAAAAGTTACTCTTTTAGGCCAGTCAGTTCTTTCTGTGATTCAGTTTGTACCAATTTCATCACTTTTATATGTTTTCCAAGATGGACATTTTCCATGTTTGTAACTACATTTTCTGCAACTTGACTATTTTTGTTCTGTGTTGGCTTATACTTTTTGTCTTGCAGCCCATTCTCGGTTCATTTCTGCTTCTTTTGTCAGTGATTTGCTTGGCTGGTTGTTATTTCCCTTGCATGATAGATATCGATGGCTTTTTTAAGACAAGATCTACTTCCCTTAACAGTCTCCCTTTAAATTTATTTAACACCACTTAAATTCAATTTGTATAATAATGTGGAATGTGGAGTAGTTACAAGTCCAAATCCAGGTGTTAATGTACACTTTAACTGAACACTATGATATAAAGGAATACGGGTGCAGTACACTTTTTAAAATTTTTTGTGTAAGACTAAGTAGTGTATGATTATTAGCTGGGACCACACATAAAGGCAGAAGAGGAAGCCAGCAAACCGAGGCGGATTTAAATATCAGACCCACGAAAGGACTGCAGGTGAGTAATGGAATCACTACCTTTTACTGTACTCAGCATTTGAAGATGTTATTTAAATGGCTCACTTATACATTATAAATATGTGTTTAATATGCACAAAAAAAAATTCATTGTCTGTTAAAATTCTAATTTAAGCACTATTACTTTTCTAGTCTAATTTCGGTTGGAAGATAAACAGACGTTAAATGTAAGTGTAATATTTAATGGTTTTTCCCTTGTACTTTGTTCCAATAAAAATCTTCAGAATGTTAAAAACCATAAAGTTTAATTGCAAAAGACAAAATGTTTCTTAATTTAGATTTTAATTACATTAATTGTGTAAAAACAGGCTGATATACTTGAGAATGTTTTAGGGATAGTGGAGTAAAATTTATTGGGTCATATATTCAATAGTTCATAAAAAACAGTAGCCTGAAGACTAGTATAAGTCATTTCTTGTTTAAGCAATTTTAAATCCAACTCATTTCTTAGTATTTTAATCTTTTTTTTGGGGGGGGGGGGGGGGGGGGGTGTGGGGGTTGGGTTAGTCTGTCTGGTCTGTCATAGTAGGGAACAGTTCATCAGTTGAACAATCTCACTTATAGCATCCATTTTCCAAAAACCAACTTATTATTAAATTTGCTGCAGGATTTGTTTCTGTTATGACTGTTATTATGATTTTTAATATTAAGTGATTTTATTAATTTAATTTATAATGTTTATAGAAAAATTTTTAAGGTGAAATTAATAGTATCTTTCATAAGCTTGCCGTCACCTATATTCTCAGTCTTTAATATTTCAAAGCATAGAAAACTATGGAAAAGTTAATATACTGGGTAATTTATGTTTTCATTTAAAAAAAAAAAACCATGAGACTATGAAACAAACAAAAAAAAAATCCCAAACAAATAAATAAAACCATAAGTAAAAATCCCCATTTACTTTGTATGAGTCAAATGAATGTCAAGTCAATCATTGAAAACACAAATATAAGTTACATGAACAGTTCCAAGAAAAAATGGAACAAAATATCACCTTGTTACAAGTGCTTGAGTTCAGTCAAAAATTCATATAAAGTACAATAATCTTTAATTTTTAAATGTATCTAAATCATATTATTTGATTTGGACATGTGTTTTATTGGCTTCTCATTGACAATCCCCTTTCTATTCTTATATACCCTGTATATAATTTATTTCCTTTCAACATATGATCCAGTTCTATCTGATGAGTACCTGAAAAATGTAAACAAAAACAAAACAATTAAATTATTTTTTTTTTGCAGTGCAGCCAATAATAGAAATGCTTTCTAGAAATTTTTACTTTTTTGGCAGTTGTACACAACTGAATTAAAATGAATACAGTCGCATACACAGATTGACCATAAAACACTTACAATTCTATGTTTCAGGTAAGCACTTGAGGTTTTGCTAGGTTCCTTTAACCTTATGTCTTTTAACATCTAGATTAAAAAAGGATACCCAATTTAGTCAGCGTCATAGTGATTCCATAGATTTTCTTATTCTAAATAATTATTTCAACAGTGGACAGGGAGATAAATAATGCCTCTTCATTTCTATCCTATCCCTTTGCCCTTTTCATAGCACTTAGTTAACCATTTGTCTAATAAGTCCTTTAATCATAAAATGTAAAGCTGTTGAAAGGTGAGGGCCAGATTTTTGGTATTTAAGATGGAAGGTAATTTTGATGAATACATTTTAATTAGTTTTCCAAATTTATTTTTACTTTGATGTTAAAGGTTGTATTTTTTCTGACAACTTGAATGGACAATATAGAGTAAGAGTTTAGCATGTACTGTAAAATAGTTGAACACTGTTATAGCCAATTGTTTTTTTGTGTGTGTTCTGAAAGAATTTTTTTTATTCCGAAAATGTGTATGGTGTATAATCTCTCTCTCTTTTTCTCCCACTCTGTGTCTCTATCTAACAGGCACATACTAAAGAACTTGTGGCAAACATCACAATTAAAACTACTAGAACGGCAATAGATCATAGACCTTTATACACTTTAGAATTAATAAATGCAAGGTGAATTATATTTAAATAAAACCTGTTTTGAAAATATGAATTATAAAAATGCATTATTTAAATATTACAATGATGTTCATAGATATTGGTGAGTTTGGTGAAATTAAATTTTATTTTATTTTTTTATATTTTTGCATGCAATCAATAAATGTTTAAATTGTTTAAATTGAGTTTCAACATTGTTATATAGTGCTGTAACAAATTTTAGCACAGTAAAGAAATTCAATTTGCTAGTGAGGCCACAATGGGGAGCTATCCCCACAAAAATGTATGGTCATTTTAAATCACAGCCATATAAGCAAACAAGGCTTTTGCATGACTCTCTTTTTTATTAGACTGCTAGAATTTAAAAAATATTACTGAATTGCATGCTAGTACCAAAATGTTATCATGGGACATGAAAGAGACTAAGTGTCTTGCACTGCATGAAATACTACTAACTGGTTCTACCTGCAAAAATCTTAAAGCTGGACATGTTTGCATCATCAGTAATGCTCTTTGTTAATAATAAGTAACAATGCCCTGCACTTTTACATGTTTGGATACAGCAGTTTTGCTTTTGGAGATTATCTGTCGCCACCAGCCTCAATATAATTTACAGCAAGCGTTCTGCCAATCACCTGCTGATTTTGGAAAAAATCAAGCTTTCTAATCCTAGGCCCTCTTCAACTTGATCTTACCTTTAGCTTTATGCATATTCATTAGTTTTTAATGTAGATATAAACAAAATTAAACTTTGAAATTAATCCTGCACCAGATTTTGGTCATGACTAAAAATAGTATCTATTTCCGAAATCATTTAATTTAGCCACATTGATAAAACAAATGAAATTAATAATGCAGCATTTGCATCATGTAGGAAGAGGTCTTAAGTTGTTTGTCAAGCTGAGAGAGGTTGATAAACCCTTCATAAAAGATTAGGCTTCCCTGAAGAATAGAGCTTTATCTGGAAAAGGGCAGAGAGCTGGATTCGAATGCAGATTTATCAACAATGGTGTCATGAAACCAAAACCTGATAAAGATCCAGTACTGCTAAATCTTCCACTAAGCAATAAAACTAAGGCCATTCAACGACATACTGTTTATTCTGTTGTAACAACACTTTTCTAATTTGATATAATAGGAGAGTCCCCAGCTTCTTCAATACACGTGAAAACTTGACTTAGAAAGAAGGGTTGAACATTCAGTACTCTGGCTGTGTCTGTAAAAAAAAAAAAAAAAAAAAAAAAAAACAATTAAAAAGTTAAAAAAAAAAAATAAAATAACATGATGAAGTGATCTATTATGCCTACAGTGCTTTCACACAGAGGAATTTGTTTCCCGCATTTAACTCATCCATGCAGATAACTTGCCCATGGGTTCAGCCATAGTATTGGTGGGACCAGGAATTGGCACTTCAGGTCGCAAGGCTGGTTCCTCAACCACAAGCGTACAACTGCATAAACACATGAACTAATAATAAATGGGCAAAATTGTAAAATATTTTTGTGATTGAAAGAATTAAGATTTCAAATTTTCAGTAAATCAATGGGCTCTGGTAGCAGTTGGACAGGTCTCAAAACCTGCACGTTTCAGCAGATTGATTCTGTACAATATCAAAATGATTAGACCATTTTTAACTGAATAGGCTACCTAGTTGCTTCTTTAATTCCTTTCCCTCTCCTAATGTTCTGCCTAGCGTATAGGTCTTCTTGCTTACACAATAAGGCTCATAAAGCTGATGCAAAACTGGTCAGCTTGACATGTGTTCAACCAACCCAAGCCAGCTTATGTTACTCCAATATTTATCTCTTTTCATTGGCTTTCTGCATTCAGTTCAAGGCAGTGACTCTGGCCCACAATATCCGAATTGCACTGCAGATTGCACACAGTCTGTGAACTGTGTTTTTTGGACGTCACCTCTTGAACCAATTTTTTTTTTTACAATAATGCCCCCAGCATTACTATAAGGAATTTAAATACTTATAGTTTTGAAGACTCATTCAACTTAAATACTATTGTTGTTAAAATCAATAATTTTAGTATTTAGACTTACAGTATTTTAAGATAAATATATAATAGCTGATTCAAGTTTCATACACTACTCCATTTTTTTCCATCTGCATATTTTTTACTTTTCTCGATAGAGGAAATAATTTTTTTTTACTGTTCCTATTGAACCTTTGTTTAATAACCATTGTTTAAATCTTAGTAATAAGTGAATTTACGCAGCATATTTGCTTTTCACCATTAACCATACACTTTAAAGCAGAGTTAATGATATTGAAAATGCATTTTTGTTCATACACCAGTAGCGGGCCATCAGGGCCTTCTCTGAATGTCTAAAAAAATCTGAATCTCAGATTAATGTCAATTATATTTGTCCATGAATACTTAATTAATAATTTAAAATGCTATAACTGCTTCCCTTAATAGCATTTTCCCCACAGTTGCACCGCTTCCAGACATATATTTTCTTTTGCAGAATTTAACCAATCAAATTTTTGTATAATTGGTTGTCGGGATCAAATTTTAGCCTAGGCCTTCAATACTTTGTCTAAAAGACCCAGGTTGTACAGTGCCTGCTTTCTTTTTCTTTAACACTGTATAATTGCTTGCTGCAGTTTTTTCATCTCTGACGCACCTCTTTTGGCTCAACAAGTTTCCTGCCATCTTAGTCCTTTATAATGTCCTTTGTCCTTACAAGAAATTACAGTACCACACAGGAATTATTTTGTTGATTGATTTTGTGAGGTGTCTTCAATGTTGGAAATACAAGCCTGCATTTTCTTTCAGACTGTTTATCTCTTCTGATATTTTTTATCTCTTTTGAGAACCTTTTGTACTTCACCCTCTCCATCCAGTTTTTTAGATAAATAAATTACAAGATGTGAATGTGAGGTTGTGTCTTTAGTTATTTCTTGAAGGTGCTTGATGTCTCAACATTATGGACAAAGTTAGGGAGCTCATTTAACATTTTAGCAGTGATAAACACAATATGGAATAAAAACTTGCACCATGGTGAGATTAAAGCACCTGACAGCAGTCAATATTTAAGCCATAATTACCATAGTAATATAGAACAGGTTCAGAGCTACTTAGCTGAGAGAGTCAAATAGTAAAAGAACATGGACTTGGGTTGGGTAAATTACTGATGAGCTTCAAGTTCTTAATTAGCCCGATCTTCTTGAAGTAGGGAATTAATTTGCAGAAAAAGGTGTTTCTAGTGATAAGATATTTTGTGGACCCATTGGCTTACATAATTAAGTCCAAAAAAGAGATGTACAGTAAAAAAAGACCAAAATTTGGAACAGTCAGCATTGCATGATACTTTAGCGATACGTCCTTGTTTCTCATTGTTCAAATGACCGATGGTTGCTTTATGTACTCTAACGTTGTATGAGGAGGCCATATAGAGGAATATGTCAAGGAAGCATTAGCACCCTCTGTCACAGGTGCTTCAACACTTTCACTCCTGCCCCCCAGCACAATACATTCCTCTATGCCTCTGCCCTAAAGTTACTTTTAAAACTACTGCTTGGTTGGCAACATCTTTCATGAAGGTTAATGCTAAAAGAAACAATGCTTAAACCCTCAACCAGAGTTTGATTTAAAAAAAAAAAAAAAAGATGTATCAGTATTAAAATAATCATCACTGGTCCTGAAATATCCCAAAGTGGATCTTGTAAGGCAGAATAGGGGCCATCCTTTTTTTTTTTACACACTTTTATTCAGCTTACATTGTCTGTTTGTCTGTTTGGTACAAATTTTGTAATCGATTTTTCGACCACTTCCCGATGTTCAATTAAACTGAAATTTTGTATACAGGCTCACTCTCGATGACAATACATGAATCAATTAACAGATTTACCAACTAATTCATTGAT
>JAOUQT010015504.1:0-11999 GCA_025769995.1 Xyliphius kryptos | reverse complement strand
TTGTTCATTTTTATGTTATTTTGTTCTCAACGCATTCTACTATCTACTACATAAAGATTTTCAACTGAAATATTTTATTCAGTGAGATCTAGGATGTGTAATTTTTGTGTTTTGTGTTGAGCAGTGTATATATATAATACTAATTTGTGTGTGTGTGTGTTTCACTGTCGGATGGGAGTTAAATGTGGAGGACACACTGCTGTGTGTAAGCACTGTAAACAAACTGGATCATTTTTAAAAATCCTCACCTGTAACCATGGGAGTTACAGCTTGACTCGTCAGGCCCTTGCTGTTTAGTGCTTTTGTGATGATCAGTTTTGTTATCATGGGTCCCGCTGTGGAGACTGGGGTCTTCTTTGCGATCTGTCAAAGAAAAAGTGGATTTTACAATCAGGAATCATCCGTAGAGATTATGGAACCAACATAACATTGCAAATTTGAATCATAATGATGATATTGCACATATAATTTACATTATTGAACATTATTGAACCCTTTTTCAAAGAATTTACTTACTGTATATAGAACATTTAACAACAGTGCATTGTCACACCACAGCTTTAAAATGTTCTGAGCCTTGACCCCCAAAGACAACCCGAAAAAAAATACCCCGATATGTTGTTTTGTTTAATAAAGTAGTCATTCAGTCCCAATGGGGTTGTTGTTTATGACAGTGACGTACCTGTACAGTTTTTAGCTGTTGCGCCTGCAGAGGGGCGGAGGTGCTGAGCAACTGGCTGGCAGAGCTTACCGTCTGGACTCCGATCACAGGTTTCAACTCCGTCCTCGTACCCGTGGTCAACACCTTAAACTGGGTCGGTTGCACCTTGGCGTCGGCTCCCACACCTTGCGACGTAGCTGGTTTGCTCCACGTGTTAGGCAGCGCCAGGACGATCGGCTGCCCCGTTTTACTGATGCCCGTGACCAGGAGTTTCTGGCCTTCTTGCTTGAGAACTGTGGCAGACGGAGATTTTCCATCCACCTTGTTGATGATGATCTGGTGGCTAGCCGGGGGTGTGAACGGGGGCGAAAGTTTGGCGATGCTCTGGCCCACCACAGGGCTGCTGGGCTGGGTGGTAGTAACCGTGGTAGTGGTGGGAGTCCTGAGGCCAGCTGAAGAAGAGTTGGTAATGAGGAGCTGCACCCCGGAGCCGACCGAACAAAGAGCGGAGTCTGTAGCCGTGAAGTTTGCGGTGGCTTCCGTCTTCTGAGTCGGCGGAGCGACCGTACACATGGTGACAATTTCAGGCACCTCCGTCTCCATTGGAATCTGAGCATGTTCAGGGTGGGTGGATGGCATGGGGGTCTCGGCAGGTGGATCCTCCTCCATTGCCATGGACTCCGTGTCCATGATCTCATCCGGGAGGATGCTGTTTAGGTCAGGTGACACCACATCCATGCTTTTACACACTGACAAAGGAAATAGAGAAAACGTATTAAAATAAATATTTTATGTATAACAGTTTGGACAAAAATAATAATAATAATAAAACACAAGTATCAGCACTTCTGACCGCAGAAGGCATCCGCTTATGGAATCCATGAGCTACATTCAATACCAATATAAATTCCAACTGAAAGATTTTAAACATGCCCCCTTTTACAATCCACTTACTGTCCATTGGATCAGTCCCACGTACCGTAAAGATAGACTTTGTAGTTCTATAATTACAGACTGTAGTCAATCTGTACTGTGTACTCGGTTCCCTTATGGTATTATTTGGTTGCTATATTATTCCTATCCCAGCAGTGTCACTGAGGTGTATAATTAAAACTACAGCAGCGATGCTGCACCCCCTTAGCGCATCAGTGTCACTGCAGAACTTACAATAACCAAAACACCACCCAAATTATACAGGTCTGTTAGGGTCTTGTGACCGAAAGGTCCCCGGTTCAAGTCCTGGTTCCACCAAGTACCAAGTACTAACCCAAATTGCTCCCCGGCACCATGTACAGGGCCGCCCACTGCTTTGGCCACATGTGCTCAATTCACTGTGTGTGTTTCACTGCACGATTGGGTTAAATGTAGAGGACTAATTCCTGTGTGTAAGTACAGGATGCAAAATAGATGACTTTTACCACAAACATCAAACACAAGTTGGGATTCTTATACAACTGCAAAATAACCCAAAGTAATGACTACTAGTGGTACGGGTTGTTTAAGTATAGATCTACTGCTCTAGCTATACTGTTTAAGTATAGGTCTACTGCTTAAAATCCCTCTGACCACTGTGCAGGACTTATATAGGTCATTCCCAAGACAAATTGACACTGTATTGGGTGCAAAAGGAGGCACTACACCATACTAATACATTATTGCAGTCTAAAACCAGGTGTTTCAGTTTCATTGTCCAACCCCTGTATGTGTGTGTGTATATGTGTGTATATTTACATTTGGTCTTTTAGCAGACGCTTTTATCCGAAGCGACTTACAAATATCCCAACTTGGTTGGGATCAGAACACTGGGTTAATACAGACCCTGGAGCAATGAGGGTTAATGGCATTGCTCAAGGACCCACAATGGTAACTACAGTGGGCCTGGGATTGGAACCCACAACCTACTGATTGAACACCCTAACCACTGAACTACCACTTTACTCTTACTTTATTTTTATTTTTTTTACTGCACTGGAGCATCAACTGGAGCATCTGTGAAATTTTCCCAAGGATTAACAAAGTATTCTGATTTGGAATAAGTGTTTAACGTGGTATTTAGTCTTGATCTAAACATCCCTGCTTCTTTATAAAGCTTTAAAACTCCTAACTGCATCCAGACAATCCCTTTATTTTGACCAGTTTGTTCCGTGGGGCTCTCCAGCAGGACGAGGTCATATTCTGACGTAGTACAAAACTATTTAGGGAGGAACGGAGTATTAAACTGGGAGGAAAAACTTCACAGTAATAACAAGTAGTGATGAGGTTCAGGGGGGCTGTTTGCCCCCCGTGTTGGCACAAAACCACCGCAGCACATGATTTATTCTGAGCGATGTGTGCGGGAAACGGACAGCCAGATGATCTGAAGCGAGCCGCTGAGCTCCACACCCGCAGAGCGCAGCGGAATCTCGGTCCTACCTCCTCCAGGAGCGCGGTGACTCCAACACAGCAGCCCGCTCCACACGCTTCCCTCAGCGTCGCACGTTCACTCACGGCGGGGAAACACGAGGCATGTCCCCGCAGCCGGCGAGCCGCGTCCCGGCGGTGGGAGCGAACCGTCCCGCTGGAGTGAGAGAAAGAGCAGCGCGCTGCGGTTCTATTTCAGGCCCGGGTTAGATTTCGAAAGATCCGCCATTTTCAACTCGTCATCACTTCATCTGACTGCAGGCTTCAGAAACAACAGTACAGCCGTGCACCGCGGAGGGAGGTGGCGGAGGAGGAGGAGGAGGAGGTGCAGAAAAGAAACACCAGACTACACCTTTTACACCAGAGGTGCTCATACTTTTTCGGCAGGCGAGCTACTGATAAAACGACCAGGGAAAAATGATCTGCCTACTATAAAAATGTAAAACATTTATTTTTAAACATATTGAGTATGTTTTATATGTATACAATTTGTTAATGTACCATGCATAACTGCATAACCCCATATTGCACAATACAACTGTGTACGTTTTATATTTACCTTTAGTCATTTAACAGACAAACGACTCACAAATGAGAAAACAGAGAAAACAACACAATTGTGTTGTAGTGTCCTCAAACCTGATCACCTTATTTTTTCATAACAAGTGTCTGTGGAAGAGATGTGCTTTGAGAAGTTTCTTAAAAAGTTGGGACAGAGTTGGGAAGATCATTCCATCATTGTGCAGCGGTAAACCCTACGGAGTTAGAATTAGCACCGCGGTGAGTTTAGTGCCCTACCACACCGTGCACGTGTGCTCACTGCATTCAGTGTGTGTTTCACTGCACGGATGAGGTAAACGTGGAGCACAAACTCTATGCGTCATTCATCACTAGAGCACAGTGAACGAGCTGGAGTGTGTTTTTGAAAGATCCTAAGATTGCCAGTAGACCAGAGTCAGTGCCTTGTACCGAATGGGAGCAGCTACAGAGTTAATGGAGTGAGATGAGTATGCACACATCTCTCAGGCTTAATCCCGACACCGGGCGCAGTTAATGCGGATGAACTGCAAAAAGGGATTTGTAGGTCTTTGTTGCATCTCGGAAGCACAATTATTTTCTCCAGCAACAAACCGCCACGCCTATCGAAACCCAAAAATGAGTACCTTCCGCCATCAAGAATCTGAGTGTTAATAGATATATCGCCATTAAGACTCTTATTCTGCAGTTGTGCGCCTCTTATAAAGTCCTTATTAAATCCTGTGACCACCATGCAATAATGATTTGCAATCTGTACTTTGTTGCTGTGCAATCGGTGAGTGGAGTTAACATGTTCTCTCAGTGTCTGGGTGGGTTTCCTCCAAAATCCAGAATTCAAGGTAAATATGGTCACTTTGCTGCTGAGAATGTGAATTTCTCCATTATGGGACTAATAAATGCACATCATCTCTTATTATCAGTCGTTAGGGGCAGTTGTAGGCTTGTGGTTAAGGAAGCCTTGTCCCCTGAAAGACACTGGTTCGATTCCCGGTCCCACCAAGTACTGTGTGTGTGTGTGTGTGTGTGTATATATATATATATATGAGAGAGAGAGATATGGATAGACCTGTAGTGTCCTAGAAATTATTATAGTCTGTGAAATAGGATTTCTTTCAGATGAAACATCACAGAAAGGCATTTTACATATTTTATATTAAGATGGGCGGTTTGCGATCGAGCCATAAGCATCATAGTAAGCAGCACAAAGTATCATCACTAAAAAAAAACATTTAGAGGCCATTGTTATTTTAAAAAACAAGACGTCGACTGTCAGGAGCCCAACTGTCAAAGTTTTGTTAGCCACCGCGGTTCGTTAGGATAGGCTGCATAATGATGGCTATATTTATAAACAAGAAGACGAATAAAGCTCATCTCCGGTTTAAACTGTGATTTCCGATCAAATACTACAGATTTAATTTGTTTCGTCAGTGTTAATGTGCATTCAACGTTCATTTCCAGAACAGAGAGGCTCGTAAAGTAGGGTTCGTTCAAAACCGCATACTTTCGTACTAACTAGTATGCGAAGTTGTATTTGCAACGGGCTGCAGGTGAGCTAAATAAGCATACTTGTTGGTAGGTCAGGGCGCAGTTTGAGACGCAGCCTCTGCTGTATCAGCTGTTAGCTCGCTGGTTTAGCATTAGCAACCTAGCTACTATCATATTGCTTCAGAGACGGGGACGCCGGGATTCTTACACTTTGCCGAAATCTCCGGCGCGACCGCGGTCTGGAACTGTGGCCTTATCCGCTGCGTTCAGGGTCGGGTTCGGTTTCGGGTTCGTCCAGCTGGCTCCTGCATCGCTTTCAAAAACGCTTCAGAAACGATAGGATTGTTTAAAATACCGCGCCGAGCGCCATTTCACCTCTAACAGCCCATAATATAGCCACGCCTTCTTCGAAAACGAAAAACAACGGCCGAATACCACATTACTCGATCATGCCTACGTAGGTGCACTACTTTTTCCGGGAACAGCACGGCGCACCTAGTTGACTATATTATAATATGTGAGGGTTTTGGGAGAGTTTGTATTTTCCCGCTACTTCCGTCAACGCCTTCCACTACAGCTGAAAAATAAAGAAGTGGTAGTTTCGAAGTGAAACATAAAATACAGGAAAATGGAACTAAACACTTTACACAATTTATCAAGTTAACAAAGTAAATTAGTATTAGAAAACCATGACTGGCTTGTTGGCAGCCTTGTACATATAAACAGTCCATAATTAATATTTATATATAGTTTAATGACGCACAATTTACGTGTGCGTGTCATTTTTATACCAGAAATAGGAAAATGATCATGAAAATCCTCTAAATTACGTTTCATATTATTAGTGCACATTATTATATGTTATAAGGAGGTAATATTACACATAACAGTGGACATTATTAATTAAAAATCGTGACATAATACAGATATGTATGTATAAACTATTACATAGATAAACAGACAGATAGATACTTTATGCCAGGGCGAAATTCAGGACATCTAGCTGTTACATATTGCAACTTAAAAATAGAAATGTAAAAAACAAATCTAAAAAACTAAAAATATGATATTTAATATCCAGAAGAACCCCCAAAATATATGTATAATATATGTATACATTTAAGCAACTGATAGTGTGTATTATGTGATCACTTAGCCCAATACAGTTGTACAAATTTCAATACAAATCTGTACTATCAAAATATACATACATACCCACATACATACATACCCTGGTATATGCCCAGCACCCATAAACATTCTCCTCTGGATGGGCATGGATCCCCTTCATGGGTCGCCTAGTAGAGGATTAAGTGGAAGAGAATGAATAAATAAATACACACACACACACACATACAAATATATATATATATTTATACACATACCAGAGAGGTTTATAAGTTTAAAAAATGTCTCTATAAAATAATTTATAATTATATATGTAAGTATATAATAATATGATACACCTAGTTATTTTTTTTATTTTTGCTGTGCTTTGATGAGTTAAACAGTCTGATGGCCTGTGGGACAAAAGATTTTCTGCACCTGTCAGCGGAGCAGGACTGACACTGAAGGAGCTCTTTTGCCTGATGATGGCGCTGTGCAGTGGGTCCATTGCCCATCTACATTGTCCATGCTGGCCAGCAGTTTACTGACAGTCCTTTTGTCTGCCACTGATGTTAGAGACTCCAGCTCTGTCCTGAGCACCGAGCCAGCTTTCCTCACCAGCTTGTTGAGTGCTGGCCACCACAGACTGGCAAAACGTCCAAAGAAGAACACATGGACTCTATATTTCTTTTACGTGGATTCTAAATCCCTTTAATTTTTTATACTCATGTTAATGACAGATTCTTATTCTAACTAGACTTAAATACTTAGATTCAATATTATAGGTGTACATTTGTGTATAATCTATATAATCCTTTTAATATCACATATCTCTCTCTATTCAGGCCTCAAATATGATTGTAATGTAAAATATATAACCAAGCCCCATGTCAAATTACTGGTATATGTAATTGGATTTAAGTGTCTCTAAATGAACAAATGTATTAATATAATTAATTTATTATTACTATAATCATCTAGAAACCTATAGCAATATAATCCTTACGTTTACTCTCTCTCTCTCTCTCACACACACACACACACACACACACACACACACACACACACACACACACACACACGCAGGTCAAAGCTTTGGCACCCTGATTGGATTTAATTTTAGTGAAAAACACAAAATTTTATTGCACATGTACTTCTTATGGAGTAGTGGTTAGCACGTTTCCCTTTTAGCGCTTGGGATTCCCAGTTCGAATCCCAATCTGGGTGGAGTTTCCATGTTCTCCCAGTGTCCACGTGGGTTTCCTCCGGGTTCTCTAGTTTCCCAGATGGTGTGCCCAGTGATGGATTGACTCCTTGTCCTGGCTGTATCTGCCCAGCGCCTAAGACATTCTCGTAGAGGATTAAAAGGTGGATAATCCATGACTGAATGAATGTACTACTTATTCCAAATCCAGTAGCTTTCTACTAGTATTTACTAGTATTCTACTAGTATTCTGTATTATAACAATGGCACATTTATTGACTATAAAATTAGAAACGAGAGAACTTTTATTATAATGTTTATATAATTTTATCGTAACTGTTTTAAAATGATTATATTTATAACGTTTTAACAATGTGCTCAGGACCGTGATGGCAATCACTTAGAATCTTGGAATCCAGAGGGAAACTGCGAGAGAAAGCGCCTTGTCAAAAGGGCAATGTTAACCTTTCAATTTGCTACATAAACCCTGCGAAATCGCACTATAGCTTCTGGGAAATAATGCTTTTATGCACTTAGTCTAGTGCACTACTTTGACAACAAGCATGCATTCGAATCTCAGCCTTCTGGATTGTCTGTATGTCAATAGAAATGGCGTCCGGCGTGAGGCAGGAGCTTGCTCAGCTCATGAATTCTAGCGGCTCTCACAAGGATTTGGCCGGAAAGTCGGTATTTTTTTGTAACATGTTCCTATTTACTTATTGTTATTTTGTATATTTCGTCCACCCGTTTGTCCCGATAATGAGACGTTAGAGCAGAAAGGGACGATCTAAACGAAAGAGCTAAGCTAATGCTATCAGACTGTACAATAAGACTTCAATGAAAATATAAGTTTCTGACATAACAGCGTTTAAAACAAAGTTTTTAAAATTGAAATGTATTTTTGTTTTTTAAACTTGCTCTTATAATCAATTTATGGCGATAAAAAACGACGAGGTGACAGAATGAAGTGTATGCTGTGCAGCTCGTGCGCTTTATAACATTGGATTTGTTAAAGTACATTTAAATGAATAAATTAATTGTATTCCCCAATGATTTATCAATTACATTTAGTTTGATGTATTTAATGAGGGATTATACAAAAGACTTCAGGGGTGAAATATACACACACTGAGTGAAATGAGCACACGTTTGGAGGGGTGGGCAGCCCTTGGTGGCATTGGGACTCAAACCGTGAGCCTTAAGGTCGCAAGGCTGGTTCCTCAACCAAAAACCCTCTAAATAGTAACACCGATCACTGCACCACCCTTGTTTGGGTTTACTGTGGATGTAGTTTAAGAACCATGTTCTTTTGTTCTATAAGTGTTCAATTAATATAAATAAAATCCTGTTATTTGAGCGCCATCCCATAATGAAGCTTTCACTCTCTTTCAGATATCGACAGATTTTAGAGAAAGCTCTTCAGTTTTCCGATTCAGAACAACTCGAGGCACTTAAAGCGTTCGTAGAAGCCAGTAAGTCTTTGTAACCCTCATCAGCCTCCAACCGTCCCGTGATATCTAGCGTCCAGCGATAAGACCATGTTCTGTCCCCTCTGTTTCAGTGGTCAATGAGAACGTCAGTCTGGTGATTTCCAGGCAGCTTCTTACTGATTTCTGCACACACCTTCCCAACTTACCCGACAGCACGTCCAAAGCCGTGTATCACTTTACCCTCGAGAAGATTCAGCCCAGAGTCATCTCCTTTGAGGAGCAGGTGAGTTTGACTCTGAGTTGACTCATCCAGTGTTTCTCTTTAAGCTACCAGGGGTCACCAACCTTTTTGACGCTGAGAGCCACTTCTTGGGTACTAAAGAATGCAAGTATAATACACACTTCAGATATAACAAATTTGCTCAATATACCTTCAATTATATGTTGCTATTAATAATTAAGCACACTTGTGTAAAATCAACCTGTCCAGTTAGAAAGCAACACTGATTGTGAATCAATTTCGCTTGCTGTTGTGCAAATGGAACAGACAACAGGTAGAAATAAGAGGCACTTAGCAAGACCCCCCTCAATAAAGGAGAGCTTTTGCAGGTGGTGACCACACCCCTTTCTCTGTTCTCATTCTTTCTGGCTGATGTTTTGCTCACTTTTGCATTTGGTCAGTTCTCTCACCATAGAGGCAGCATGAGGCGGTGTCTACAACCCACACAAGTTGCTCAGGTAGTGCAGCTTATTCAGGATGGCACATCAATGCCAGCTGTGCCAGCAAGAAGGTTTGCTGTGTCTGTCAGCACAGTGTCCAGAGCATGGAGCAGATACCAGGAGACATCGGGGGGAAGGGGGGTGACAACAACCCAGCAGCAGGACCGCTACCTCCTCTTTTGTGCAAGGAGAAACAGACAAAGCAGTGCCAGAACCCTGCAAAATGACCTACAGCAGGCCACTGATATCCATTTTTCTGCCTAAACTGTCAGAAACCAACTCCATTAGGATGGTCTGAGGGCCCGGCGCCCACGAGTGAGGCTTGTGTTACAGCCCAACACCACGCGGGGTGATTGGCATTTGCCAGAGAATACAAAGAATGACAGATTCGCCAGGCTCTCAACATGTTGCACACTCATATGGTCCTCATATGTTGGTGACCCCTACTTTAAGCACTATATTACAATTCTAAATCGATCCTCCCGTAGGTGGCCTCGATCCGACAACACCTGGCCACTATATATGAAAAAGAAGAAGACTGGAGGAATGCAGCCCAGGTCTTAGTGGGTATCCCTTTAGAGACCGGACAGAAGTAAGTGTTTCATAAAGAGTCAAATTTGTCAAAATGTTGTAATGAATCATATAAAATATACTTTTTATAATTGAATACACTATAAATTAAATAAGGATGTCAGGTATTCATATATAATTATATAATCACTTTCAGGCAGTATAATGTCGACTACAAGTTGGACACCTATCTAAAGATCGCCCGTCTCTACCTCGAGGATGACGATCCGGTTCAGGCTGAGGCCTACATTAACCGGGCCTCCCTGCTCCAGAACGAATCTACAAATGAACAGCTGCAGATCCACTATAAGGTCCGTATCCGGCAACCTCCAATTTTAAATAAAACGCCTTAAGAGTACGATACTGGAGGGTCCTATATAGCTAAACCTAAGTAGAACTTGTAACAAAACTGAGTGGAATGAACTCGTCAGACTAAATAAAGCTTATAAATGTAAGCCATGATTCATTCAGAGGTTAAACAGATGAATTATTAATAATCATAATCAATTAATTACCATGAAAAAAAGCTTATATTTTACCCATATTTCAAGGATATAATTTTTTCCTTAACACTTATAGCATTTTAGTGCTTTGGAACAAAAAATTAAACAAGGTAGGGTGCTTGTATTACACAAACACATAAATCTGACTAAAACAACAGTTCTAATATTGAAATAGTAGATTGGGTTACATGTTAAAAAGTATGTGATTGATTATAAAAAGATATGCTAGTTAAAAAGATGCAAAACCGATCAGACCACGAGCCGATATGCAACCCTAAGAGGTTAAGTTTCCCATTTAACTGGGGAGCCACATCCCTGGGTGCTCTGAATGACCGCTAAATACATTGTGCAGGTCTGCTACGCCCGAGTCTTGGACTACAGGAGGAAGTTTATTGAAGCAGCGCAGCGCTACAATGAGCTTTCATACAAATCCATCGTGCACGAGACAGAGCGGCTGGAGGCGTTAAAACACGCCCTCCACTGCACCATTCTCGCTTCAGCAGGTAAAACGCCGTGTGTTCTCATTTTCTGTCTGCGCTGTCCTTCTGAGGCTGTAAGTGTTGAGTCTCACACCTGTCCATGTGGCTTTTAGGGCAGCAGCGCTCGCGTATGCTGGCGACGCTGTTCAAGGACGAACGGTGCCAGCAGCTCGCGGCTTACGGAATTTTGGAGAAGATGTATTTGGACCGCATCATTCGGGGAAACCAGCTGCAGGAGTTTGCAGCCATGCTGATGCCACATCAGAAAGCCACCACGGCGGACGGTTCGCCAAAAAGCCTTTCTGTTTCCAGATCAATTTTAATTCATTCATGACTATCTGGTGGGGATTGTTTCGGGGACTGGGCATATACACCCAGGACAGGGCACCAATCCATCGCTGGGCACACACACGCAATGTAGGGGCAATTAAGAGCAGCCAATTCACCTTAAATTCATGATTTTGGACTGTGGGAGAAAACCGGAGAACATTTGAACTTTGATCCCCAGCATTGAGAGGCGCAGATGCTAACCACTAAACCACAGCAGTACCGGCATTTCTGACATCCACCTATCCATCCGTTATCTTCTGCTTAATCCTGTACAAGTGTCGCGGGGGGGGGGGGAACAAATGCCCATCCAGGGGACAACGTCTTTGGCGCTAAGCAGATCACACACACTATTAAGGGGCAATTAAAAGCACCCAAATTACCTTGAATTCATGATTTGGACTGTGGAAGGAAACTGTAAAGCCGGGAGGAAACCCACGCAGAGACCGGGGTGGGGGGGGGGTTCCTCGGTATTTGAACCTGGATCCCCAGCGCTGAGAGGTGTATTAGTTTGTAATGAAAATGTGTGATGTCATCAAATAATTCATAATTAGAAGTAATGTGTTTCTCTCCCTC
>JAOUQT010015496.1:0-12000 GCA_025769995.1 Xyliphius kryptos | reverse complement strand
CAGCAGTTATGTTCATACCTGAATAAAAATATTATTTTTGAAAATTGTCAGTCAGGATTTAGGCCCCATCATAGCACAGAGACAGCGCTGGTTAAAGTTGTAAATTATTTGCTACTGGCCTCTGATCAGGGTTATGTTTCTATGCTCATATTGCTTGACCTAAGTGCAACTTTTGACACTATTGATCACACTATTTTTCTTCATAGGCTAGGAACAGTCCTGTCATGATTCAGGTCTTATTTGACTGACTGTTATCAGTTTGTATATGTAAATGACAACAATTCTGTGCACAGTAGGGTAAAGTTTGGTGTCCCACAAGATTCAGTCTTAGGCCCGTTACTGTCTTGTATATATAGTATATATGCTACCTCTGGGTAGCATAGGTTATTTAATTACACCATGTACAGCTGTAAAATACCTTGGTGTGACTGATTCTGAATTGAATCAATTGAATTCTAGACTTTCCTTTGAATCTCATGTAGATAATACACCAGGATAGCATTCTTTTACTTTAGAAACATTTCTAAGATCAGAAATATGCTGGCACTGAGTGATGCAGTAAAACTTGTCCATGCATTTGTTACCTCCAGGTTGGATTACTGTAATGCACTGTTGGCTGGTTGTTGCAGTAGATGCATAGACAAACTACAGTTAGTCCAGAATGCAGCAGCCAGAATCCTTACTAGAAACCGGAAATATGAGCACATCACCCCTGTCATATTCACATTGCACTGGCTACGGTCAAATTTTGTATTGATTATGAAATACTTTTGCTTGCTTACAAAATCAGTTAACGGTCTTGCGCCACAGTACCTTAGTGAACTTATAGTTTCTTATGAGCCACCACGCCCACTTTAATCAAAAGGTGCGGGCCATTTGCTAGTACCTCGTATTATGAGGGCTACAGCAGGGGGCAGATCATTCTCTTAACAAGCCCCACATCAACGGAATAGTCTTCCAGTTAGTATTCGTGACTCAGACACAATCTCAGTCTTTAAGTCTAGGCTAAAAACATATTTATTTAGTCAAGCATATCCTTTATACTCCCCTATAGTTCAGGGCTCAGAGCTGGAGGGTTTATGGTCATAGAGTGTTTTGGTAAACTGGGATGTTTGGATGCTGTTGCCCCAGCATGTACGAGGACTCCTCATGTCTGTCACCTTCTGGTTCTACCCTGTTGTTATGCTGCCATAGCGCTAGTCTACCGGAGTTTCTGCTTGCTCTCTGCACAACTTGTTTTTGAATTGTCCATTAGATAGCTGATCATGTCTAACACTCTTTATTCTCTTTCCCTTGTTTATTTACTCCCTTTCTCTTTTCTATCCTCTTTCTCTTCTCCACTCTTTTAGACGAGCTACACCGAATACGGCAAAGGAACCAGGAGATGTCATTGGCCAGCGCCTGCCAGATTCTCTCCGACTGCCCATTCACTTTATTATTATGCTAAATGTTATATTTTATTGTTAGTTATGGAATCATGTATATGGTATGTATGTTATAGATATATATTATTGTTATACTATTATTATGGCTATATTAATGTTATATAATATGTTAGTTATATAATTATGTATTAGATGTCTACAGATTGCATCACATCACCCAAATAACGATGGGTTCCACTCAAGGATTTTTCCTTACTCGGCGAGTAAAAAGTTTCTGTAGAGCTGATTTGGCACAATGTCCATAAATATAAATGAATTACGGTTTAGGACGGTAACTGAAG
Organism: Xyliphius kryptos; assembly: GCA_025769995.1. NCBI lineage: Eukaryota > Metazoa > Chordata > Actinopteri > Siluriformes > Aspredinidae > Xyliphius > Xyliphius kryptos. Next base: position 10,274 of record JAOUQT010015496.1, on the reverse strand, counting down.
GACAATGTTTGCTTTCACGTCAGTGTCTCCAAATCACTAGATTTGTCATTAATCACTATAAAAAAGTTGCTAGAGAGTCTGAAAAGTCGTTAAGTATAGCGGCAAAGGCTCTAAGTCTCTAAAGAAACACTGGAAATAAAGTTTAATATTTAACAAATAAATGTAGAAAACGTGTAATTGGTCGTTTTCTACAACTTCTAGAATCTCTGAGGTAATTCTGTTTCCGGTTAAATTTTCTGATGCGCGCGTAAATCTAAATTCATGCCCCGGATGTTTAAAATGTCTGACTCCGCCCCTGATTTTTTATTTGATAATCTTCCCGATACAGTATTAAATACATTTATATTAAATATATATTTTGAATTAAATTTAAATGATGTAATGATGAATTCTCAGAGCTTTGAAGAGCTGTGAAACGGACCTCGTGACTAAATTTTACCTTTGATTCAGTATTATCAGGAGTGTGTGTGGATTCTCCTAAAGAGCTCCGTCTGTTCTTTGATTTCATTATAAGAGACGGTGTAAACAATCAGGAGACCGGAAGTAGAAATATACAGAGATCGATGAGTCCAGAATCTCCACTAACTGTTAAAAGATCAGATCAGATGGGAGTTTGAGTTTCGATGTCCGTGTAAAGAAAGAAGAGAATCTTTGTTTCACGCCAACATTTTTGCAAACAACAGTGTCCGAGTCTGGAAAGACCGGAAGTTTTTTCTCTAACGCGTATCCGACAAATGGGCTGTGTCCGAAGTGACATTTACATTTAAAATAGTGAACACTTCTAGTATCCGTGTGTATAATGCACAACCACATCGGACTCAAGAGCCGCCATCTTACCAACCTTTGAACTGGATGTCGTTACATGAATTGAGTAACTTGTTGATTAACAATCCGTGTATTTAAATGTCAGGGGACTAGCAATTAAGCGTAAAGCTTTATTTTAATTTGCTACGCAGCACCGAGATAATTTTTTCAGTAATCTCATTTCCTGCTACTTTTACAAAGCAATTGATACTATATAACACCAATTTATCTTTATCTCACTGAAGAAATTTGGGGAATACTTCGGTTAGGCAATCAAGACCATGTATGCAAACTGTAATTGTTCAATTGAATTAAAGCATGGACCATCCCTCTAGAGTTTTCTTTAGTCATGGCATAAGACAAGGCTGCCCAATTGCACCATATCTATTTCTAATTTGCACACAACTTCTTACTATTCAAGTCCAATCAAGCATTCTAAAAGGGATCTCAATTGGAAATCATTATAAGTCAATTAGCTGATGACACTTCTCTATTTTTAAGAAATGCTGACCAAGTTCCTATTGCTATACAAATTATTCAGGAATTTTCCAAGTTATCTGGACTTTGTTTAAATCTCGACAAATGACAAAAGTTTTTGCCATTAATAAATGTAATGAACCAGTAATATGTAACATACCAGTAAAAGATGAGGTTACTTATTTAGAAATCGAAATCATTAAAGATAATTACTCTCAATGTACTCAAAAATGTATTCCAATTATAGACAAAACTAAAAAAAGATCGAACTGGTTGTAGAGAGATCCGTCACTGAAAAGGGCGAATTCTATTAAGTAAAGCAGATGACTTCTCTAGATTAAACTATACTACACTATGAGTTATTTGTTTTTTACAGCACCAGTGTCTATTCTAATGATAGTAACACGGTCATACTCTTACACAAGTCTCATATCATACGCAAAGTCACATATTAATACACAAGTTAATGACAACTTAGCATTTCCAATTTACCTAGCGTGCATGGAGCACCTGGAAAAAACCCACGCGAACACAGGTCCTCTTGCTGTGAGGCCACAGCACTATCCACTGGCCCACCGTGCCGCCCCACTATTAGTTAACAATCACGTATCTATAACTATTAATAATATGCTTTATAATTTCTTCTGGAAAAAAACCCAAAATTTATTATATCAGAAAATCAGTTATTATGAACTCATATGATTGTGGAGGTCTTAACTTTATTGATTTTTCTACCTTCAATAATAAATTTAAAATCAATTGGATTAAACAATATTTAGCCAACCCTACTTCTATGTGGAATTTCATTCCTTATGATATTTTTTCCAAACTGGGCGGTCTTAGTTTTATCTTACGTTGTGATTATAAAATTAAAAAAAATCCTTTAAAATTATCCAACTTTCATCAACAGGTATTGCTCTGATATAAAAGTGCAATGTCTCGCCTCATTCATACTCCATTTGGAACAATAAATATATCTTACATAAAAACAAATCATTGTTCTTTAAACATTGGTTTGAAAATTAGATTATATTTGATTATATTTGTGAAACAATTGTTCAACGATGATGGATTATTGTTCAGTTATAGAGATTTTTTTATAGAGATACATATGATTCCTAAAGAATATGCAGTGGTTATGGATGCTATCCCCTCTGGAATTGCCTCACTTTTTAAAGGCTCTATAAATGAAATGAAAGAGATGTCAAATCAACCAACATCAGACCCAAAGATTACCAACATTGGTCAAATATGTTTTTCAACTTCTGGTAAAAGAACAGGGGAATTAGAATAGTTTTTCAGAGAGAGATTACTTCTATTCCATCCGCAGTTCCATATTAGAACTCTCTAATAAGTCATTTAACAAACAAAATACAATAAATCTTTTTTATTAAAAGAAAATTATTCACAGATATTAATGTTTATTGTTCATTTTTAACGCACATCCAGAAACCTTACTACACTTATTTTGGTACTGCACCCATACAAAACAGTTCTGGAAAGATTTATCTAGATTTATATTCATAATATTTACACTAAGTTTAGTCTTTGTTTTATTAAAGAATATTATTTGATCAATTTGATTATGCTTTTAGAAATTTTTACAAACATAAATGCACATTTTCTAAATCAAAACCTGTTCTTTTGTTTTGAAAATCAATGTAAACAGTACATTAAAATTATTATTTCCTCGAATAACAAAAAAAAATTCTAAAACAGTCGATATATGCACTCTATTCAGTGTGTTTTTATAATCGACGTTTTCCCTCTGGCAAAACTTTTCTTTTTTTTCTTATATCTTTTTTTTTATCTATTTTTAATACTGTAATGTAACGTTTATTATTTGATTGTTAGGGTTTATATTATTTGTATGTGCTATACTATTGAAAATAACAGTCCATGTCCCACATGATTATTTTAATTTGCCGTTATTCTGTGGTAAATAACAGAGTTTATTACAAATAAATCGTACATTGTACCGACGGTGTAGAACAGAAACCCAGAGAAAACTAATTTTGAGGAATTTTCCGTTTTTTTTTACCTCAGTAAAAAAATTACCTCAGTATCAATAAACTATATGTAACTATATAGACGCGTGGGGGGGAGGGGGTTTACAGATAAGACAGATATGAAACCATCCTCTAACTCTGTGGATCTTTTTCAGGGAAGGGGGTGTAAGAGACAATATACATGACGATTAACAATAAATATTAAACTAATCACTTCCAACTATTTTAACAGATCAGTAATAGTCAGTTAACTATTGCGGTTAAGGAACCATTCTTCCGAAAGGTTTCGGGGTTGATTTCCGAAGTGCCCTTGAGGGGGCACTAAAGTCTAAATTAAATATTTAGTCTTAGTTGTAATTATGCATGTAGAAAACTATATGGGACACATATTTTCGTTCCGTGACGGATATTTTTCTAAGTGTTTAACTTACTGGTTATAACCTGCTTTGCTCTGAGGTAAAAAAGATTGTCGTGAATAAAACATACGTACAATTTTAATAACTTTATATATATATATATACATTAAATTTAGGTTTAAGAGGGTGCAACACATTTTTTTTACTTATATGTATACACACACACACACAGGTGCATCTCAGTAAATTAGAATATGATAAAGTGAATTTATTTCAGTAATTCAATAGAAACAGTGAAACACAAACATCATATAGATTAATCACACACACACACTCTGATCTATTTCTAGTGTTTATTCTGTTAATGTTGATTATTGTTTACAGCCAATGAAAAAATCTCAGAAAATTTGAACATTATATAAAACCAACTAAAAAAAGATTTTTAATGCAGATATTTTGGCCTTCTGAAAATATGTACAGTAAATGCACTCAATACGTGTGGCACTACAATGCGGCGTGGCATGTAGATGATCAGACTATGGCACTGATGACTATGCCGACTACTGATAGTTTACAAAAATATTATTTTTATTCAGGTATGAACATAACTGCTGCGCTACAACCCTTTCTAGGATCTTGGAGAGGAAGGGGAGGTTAGATATTGGTCTATAATTTGACCGCTGGCAGGGGTCAAGATTAGGTTTTTTAATGAAAGGTTTGATAACTGCTAGTTTAAATGAACTAGGGACATGGCCAGTACTGAGTGAGAAATTTATCATTTTTATGAGAGACTGGATTATTTCCGGTAATATATTTTTGAGTAAGATATGTTGAGTACGTTTCTCCAATTACTTGTCCACTGGAGAGCAGAGGGCAACATTTACAAGCTATGTGTAAACATGGAAAGTTGAGACCAGACCGATAATTGAACCCAGAGGTGTGGTGTTAGTGGTTCAGCAACAACTACATTTGTAGTCAATTCCCGTACCATGGTATCAAAGGTGAGCCAAGAGTGAAGGAGCCATTAACACACATCCAGCTAAAGATCACACAGTGATATGTGTTTCACCCAAAGGGAGGCCATTGAACTAGTGGGAATACTTAATGGAACTTCTGCAGTGAGAACTGGTTGACTTGCCAAAGGAGAATTTTTGCCATCTTGTTCCCTGATGCCTGCATACTGTAATTTAGCATAAAGTGGAATGTGATGACTTATTATAATTTTCCACAATTTAAATGTCTTTATGTTTTGCTAGGATTATCTGGCTAAGTGAGTTAGCTACAAAACTAACTAAACAAATAGAAAATAGTTATTTTACTGTTCTCCAGCCAGGGATGTATTGAATCATTGTGCAGATGCATCAATGATTGTCTTGCGCCCACTAATATCATCCTAGTTTTAGATATAAATTTATGTTTTATTAAACACTCTACTTTTTAAGATATATGTGATTATTGCTGGTATTAACATTGATAAGATTAAAACATTAATAAGATTAATACTGACGTAAAGAAATCTAGTTATCGGGGAAAAAATTTCAAGCTTCAACCATTTTTAGTTCTCCAGCAATTTTTGCAAGATTGTTGGAGAAACTGGACGATTTTACAGATGGTCTTGCCACACTGTGTGAAAAATTAAGTCTTATTATCCCAAATGCATTGTTTTAAACACTTAATTTATCAGATAGGAAGTCTGTCAGTTAATATGCTTCATTTACAGTTGGCTAATGCTACCGTATCATCAGAAGAAGAACAATATCTGGTTATTGCTAGCTGGAACAAAGTTGATACTGTTTTCCAATGTTGGGCAATGCATTGCAGATTTGGAGTTAAATGTAATGTTAAACCTACGGTGCACACTGTCAGAAATGACTCAGGGCTTCCCCTGTGTATTAAAAAGCATTACAAGTCATTAAATGGATTTTGCTAAAATAAGGACATTAAATACAAACTCAATTCCAAAAAAGTTGGGACAAAGTAGAAACTAAATAAAAATGAAATGAAATCATTTACAAATGTCAAAAACTGATATTGTTTTCACAATAGAACAAAGACAACACATCAAATGTAGAAAGAGAGATATTTTGAAAGTTCATGCCCAATATTGACTCATTTTAAATTTCATGACAGCGACACCTCTCAAAAAAGTTGGGACAGGGAAATATGTGGCTGGAAAAGTTAAAGGTACAAAAAAAGAACAGCCGGAGGATCAATTAGCAATAGGTTATTATCATGACTGGGTATAAAAAGAGCATCTTGGAATGGCAGCGGCTTTTAGAAGTAAATATCGGAAGAGAATCACCAATCCTCCTAATTCTAATAACCAACAAATAGTGGAGTGATATCAGAAAGGAGTTGGACAGTGTAAAATTGAACATATCATCATCTACAGTGTATAATATCAATAAAAGATTGAGAGAATTTGGAACAATCTCTGTAGGTAAGGGTGAAGGGTGGAAAACCATACCGGGTGCCCGTGATCTTCGAGACGGCACTGCATCACATACAGGCATGCTTCTGTATTAGAAATCACAAAATGGGCTCAGGAATATATGTGAACACAATTCACCGTGCCATCCGCCGTTGCCAGTTAAAAGATCAAGATCCAGAAGCACAGACTTCCTCTCGGGCAAAGAAAAGGCTCATTTAAAATGGACTGTGGCAAAGTGGAAAACTGTTCTGTGGTCAGATGAATCAATATTTGAAATTCTTTATGGAAATCAGGCATTCTGCGTCATTTGGACTAAACAGAAGAAGGGGCAGCTTACATATCTGGAAGGACACCATCATTGCTGAAAGGTATATCCAGGTTCTAGAGCAACATCTGCTCCCATCCAGACGACGTCTCTTTTAGGAAAGACCTTGCATTTTCCAACATGACAATGCAAAACCACAATCTGCATCAATTACAGCATCATGGCTGTGTAGAAGAAGGGTCCGGTTACTGAACTGGCCAGCCTGCAGTCCAGATAGAAAACATTTGTTGTATCATAAAATGGAAGATATGACAAAAAAAACATACGACAGATGAGCAACTAGAATCCTACATTAGACAAGAAAGGGTTAACTCTTCCTATACCTCAACTTGAGCAATTTGTCTCCTCAGTCCCCAGACGTTTACAGACTGTTGTAAAGAGAAACGTGGATGTCTTACAGTGGTAAACATGGCCTTGTCCCAACTTTTTTGAGATGTGTTGTTGTCATGAAATTTAAAATGACATTTTCTTAGTTTAAACATTTGATATGTCATCGATGTTCTTCTTCTTCTTTTGGCCTCTCCATTTTATCAGAGGTCGCCACAGCGTGTCAACCTATTCCACCTCACTCTGTCCTCTGCATCTTCTACTTTCACATCAACTACCTGCATGTCTACATTGACCACATTTTATATATCTCCGCTTTGGTCTTCCTCTCTGTCTCCTACCTGGCAGCTCCATTTCTAACATCCTTCTACCAATATATCCACTGTCTCTCCTCTGCACATGTCCAAACCATCTCACTCACAGTGGATAATCCCTAAAAATAGAAACTTAACATTCTAAACATTTCCAGGCAAAATTTAAATTCATTAACATTAAATACTTTGCTATAAGAGTAAAACCTTAAAACAATTTCCTGAAATTACAAAATCCAAGAGATCCTAGAAATGTAGCTTGTTAATTTTGGATACTAAATCAATCTAGTTATTTATAATTAGCTAAACCTTCTTCTTTTTCATCTTTTGGATTTTTCTCCTGTCACCAGGGGTCGCCACAGCGAGTTCCTCACATTAGAATCTGGCACATGTTTTACACCGGATATAATTAGCTAAACCTTAGCTAACCAAAATAATCTCCCCTGACTAAGGTAATGTTTAATATATGAACTCTCTTGCTACTGTTTGCTAATAGTAAAACGCTTTAACGTAAGCTAGCTGAAAGATTAATAAACAATGCTGAATAATCCTCAGAAATGGCTAGTTACAAATTCTATGATTTATTATCAATAAATAAATATTGATTTCATTAAATTAACTAAAACAAAACTAACTTACAAAAAAATAACAAAACTTTATTAAATTACAAAAGACGCACGGTTACTTTTAGCGATAAATAGAAATCTAGCTTGCTAAAGTTAGATTCGGAACAAATCTTGCAACTTGCACTAGTATACTAATGGTACATTTGCTTCAAATCAACTTATCTTACAATAGATTTATTCCCCCCCCCCTTTCACTGCTGAACTGGCACATGTTTTACACTGGATGCCTTTCCTGACACAACCTTTACTATTTCTGGCTTAGACACAGAAAATGTATCATCTCCAATTTACTTGCATGCATGTCTGGAATACCCAGAGGAAACCAGAGTAGAGCACGCTAACTCCACAAAGTAATTTCCCCCAGGTCACCCCAGACGGGAATCGAACTCGGGTCCCTCTTGCTGTGAGGCGAAAGCACTGCCACTGCGACCCAAAAATAGCTAGTTATATTATTAAAAAAATTCCAGTCTGTGCAGATAGAGTAAGCAGAGAGACAGAGTAAGATGGAATGAACAACTCTAGATCTTCTGTATTTTAAGAAGTTTGCTTTGAACTTTCACTGTTATTAGCTGTCTGGTCTTGTTTGAGGGATGTATGAGGGCCGGATGTGATGTAATTACCGATCAGGCACTTAATCAGTGATTATAGGTATCTAATCAAGTGATCGTTCTGTCTGTCATACGAGAGAAAAACTGAGCAGAGGAGAGAAATGTGTTTTACAGCTTGTGTTTTTGTTGTTGGCTTGATATCAGTTCCTTCAGCTGATTCTACATTCCTGCACTGTCACGATTAACACAGACACACACACAGACACACACACATTCCTACAGGGGTCAATAGAGTGCAAAGCCAAGCTACAGTGTGTATGCCCTTGTACTACTGGCGTTCTGAGGACCAGTTCAGGTGTTCAACTTACAAAGTGAAGACATTTTAGTGAACTGAGGACATGTCAGTTGGTCCTAATTGACTCGATAGTGGGATTCTCAGCAATATACTTTTATTTAATGGAATAATATACCAGCATCAGTAAGCCAATCAGGTTTGAGAACAAGAACTCTCTGTTTGATAATCGCTAAAGCAGCAAGAGAGAAATATACAGATAAAATAGAAATATAGTAAAGTAGTGCAATGAATCTTAGAATGACTCAGTTGCCAGTACAGACTCATTTATAACAGTGAATCAGCTAATGAATTGAATTGAATTGAATTGAATTGAATTAAGGCAATGAAGGCAAATGGCTAACATTCTAGAATGAAATTATGAGGTAATGCTTTTTGAATAAAATCATTCATTAAGCAGACCATCACATGGCACGTAACATTGTTACTACCACCACCATGTTTCACAGATGGGAGGAAGTGGAATGCAGTTTTTTTCCTTTTACCATAGTGTTCTCAAATCTGATCAGCTTAGTAATACTGATAAACACCAACAACTCTTATTCTGAGGTCTCCAGAGATTCCCTTTGTTTTGTACCATCATGCACTTCCACAAGTGTGTGTTGTGTATACCAGACCATGTAAGAACTCTCTGACCCACTCTCATCAAATTGAGTAACATTTATTCATTCATTCATTTTTATACCCTATTCTATTAATCCTAGTTTTAGGGTGACGGGGAAGCTGGTGCCCAGACAGCAACTCTGGGTGTGAGGGCAGGAACAAGTCTACACAGGAAGCCAATCCATTATAGGGCGCACAGACACATTCACACACTAATGGACAATTTAGAGACATCATATAACCTCTCATGCATCTCTTAGTAACGCGGTGGGAAACCGGAGTACCCGGAGAAAACCCGCGTGAACATGGGGAGAACATGCAAACTCGACACAGAGTTGCTCCACCCGGGGCTTGAACCCGGATCTTCTTTTTCTAAGGCCACAGTACTATCCGCTTTGACACCATCGTAAACATTGTTCCGTTGATTTGGTTCTCTGTCTACTTTTAGGGCTTGTGTGACAAGTGTGCGGTGAAGTTTTAGGTCAGATTTAGCATAAAAACTAATACTACTACAGAGTTCACAAACTTTCGAGCAGCACTGTAGTTAAAAGAAAAAAGAATGTCTGCTTTTACGTAACGCCCCGATGTGAACCTCGCTTGTTATTATAAATCAGATAAAGTGTGTTTTTATATAAAGAGGGTTTTGATTGGGGGATTAGGCTACAGGACGGATCGTATCGCAGATAATTAGAGGTGAAACGGCGGAGCATGTTTTTCCTCTGGCGAGCTCTGGCAGATTTACAGATTTACTGCCAAGAACATGAAGGAACAACAGCTTCTCTCTTCTATTTCTTTTTGGCTTTGTGTCCCGGCTACCGAACTCCACCTCTGGCAGACGGTAAATCAAACCTTTACACCAGCGTCTGATTTTAATTCAGATAACTATAGTATGCTTAGGAAGGAAGTGTACTCCCCGATACTCCCCACAGGAACACACAGGATAGAGGCAGAAGTACAGGGGTTAGACAATGAAACTGAAACACCTATTTAGAACACAATAATTTATTAGTATGTTTTAGAGCCTCCTTTTGCGGCCAATACAGCGTCAATTCATCTTGGGAATGACACATACAAGTCTTGCACAGTGGCGGGATTTTAAGCCATT
>JAOUQT010015467.1:0-12000 GCA_025769995.1 Xyliphius kryptos | reverse complement strand
TACCTTGAATCCATGTTTTTGGACTGTGGGAGGAAACCGGAGAACCCGGAGGAAACCCACACGGACACGGGGAGAACATAGAAACTCCACCCAGATCGGGGTAATACAAGCTATCCAACTCCAGGAAGCTTGGACATTGAGACTGCACAGGAGAACCTACCAAGAGCACATGTTTAATTAAATGTACACACGCACCCTGGATTGGATTAAGAGCCCCGATTTCCAGCGATTATCGATCTATCGAGAAGTCAGTGGGTGGGGGGATTAGGGGGTCAGTGCAGGTGCGCGCTGGTCACATCTGCACATGGAGACTGTTTACATCGGCTCAAATCACCAGCGGCGTCCCATTAACCCCCCCAACACCCGGATCACACCTCACGGGCGCTGCGTAAAGACGGGCGGAAACGCAATCGTCTTACCTCCGAAATCGGGTCGGAGTCGGATGTCGTAGCCCTTCAGCAGTCTATCCACCGTCTCCTTCACCAGAGCCATGTTGCTGGGATCGTTTGCACTTCGCGGGGAAAAGGGAACAACAACAAACCTCAGAATAAAGCTTAAGATTGCGAGCCTTAGAATAAAGCTTAGAATAAATAACGGACGAGGCGCGCGGCGGGAAGTTGCGCGCCCGCGCGTGTGTGTGTGTGCAGGTGCGTTACCTTTGCGCCCGCACCGCGGTCGCCATCACCAAAGTCATCCAGAGCCACAGCCAGCTCCACTTTCTCCTTCTCCGGAACACCGGCATGCCTCCGCGACCAACGGCTATATTTTTCCAGATTTTCGGCGCGCGCGCGCGCGGAACAGACGCAACTTCTTTCTGGCCGGTGCGCTGGAGAGTGCGCTCTGGGGCGCATGCGCAGCCGCTCAGGCGCAGCAGGAGGGAGAGAGCGCCGCGTTAAAGGCACAAGAAACACGGCGGGCAAATGATGAAGCGCTGAAATAATAGCATTAGCGACGCGTTACAGGAAAAGTCCACGCGCCTTTAAAAGGCCCGAGCTGCATGGATGAATAATCCAATAAGTCCCAAGTTGAAGTTTAATTGATTTATAGAGCGCTTTTTACAACAGTGTTCTGTTCACAGAGTTCTGAGCCTGAACCCCCCAAAGAGCGAAGCGACAGTGGCGAGAAAAAAACTCCCTGTTGTGATGTTTTTCTTTTAGGAAGAAATCTTGGGAGGACCAAGACTCAGTGGGGGACTCATCCTATTTGAGCACCAACAGTGTAGGACATTGGGTGAAGTTCCCATGTTCTCCCCGTGTCTGCATGGGTTAACTCACAGTCCGGAAACATGGATTTAGAGTAAATTGGCTGCTCAAAATTGCCCCTATAGTGTGTATGCCCAGCGATAAATTGGTGTATTTGCCCAGTGTCCAACCCCCCACCAAAACACCAAGACGACAACTCAAAAAAAAAAAAAAAACAGACGAGAAACGCGGTAAGAGCTAATAACACACAGTAATTATGTAATAAACGGACTTTGATTGACACACAGTGCAGCATGTCATTGGTCATTTAGCAAACGCTTTTATCCAAAGCGACTTACAATGCGAGCACAGGGTTGGAAACAGCATCCCTGGAAGATTAAGGGTCTTGCTCAAGGACCCTCATTGGTAGCTTCAGTGGACCTGAGCTTTGAACCCATAATCTTCAGATTGGTAGCCCAACACCCTAACAACTGAGCTACCACACCCACATGTGACTCTGGCATAACCGCAGCAAAAATAAAAGGGGCAGATACTGCAGGGTACTTATTTAAGAGGGCTCCCTGGACTATCATCGCCTTCTACTAATAATGAGCTGGGTAAAGACTCCAGACCACCAACCCAACACCGGCAAACCTGAGATCTACACCTTTATCTACAGGAAATCAATGCAAAAGTAAATAGATGTGTTTAGGTCTACTTTTAAAAATGAATAGTGATTCAGAATCACAACAGTAACAAAGTGTACTGTCAAAAAAAACCAAACCTTTATTAACGAGTTAAATCATCAAAATCTCTTTAATCCTCAGTGGAGATTAGTGTTGTGGCTGTAAGATTCTGGCCGTGTGAACGAGGAGGTGTGATGCCTTACATGGAAACAGATAACGAAGATAGTCAGCAAAGTTAAGGTTCTGAAATTCAAATAAACACTGTAAAGACTGGGGTAAAACCTTCAGATCACCCAATCAAGGGGAAATCCAGGAATAGCAGCATTTCAGCACCACACTTTCCACCAGCTCCACCGCTTTGACAGTGATTCAGGACCACAAACAGCGACAGAAAGCATATTCCATATTTAAAGGGCCTCGTAGGAAGACTAGATAAAAACAGTCCCCAGGTTTGTCATTGGGACCACAGTAGGTTCTCCCATCTTTTAAATAAAAGTGAAAGTGTCCCAACTTTTGTACAGAGTCAGGTCCCTGTCTCGGTCGGAAAGTCTTGCGCGCTGAATCACTGGATAAAGTGGATGTCTGACAGGGAGATCAGACGTCCATCAGCAAATTGTTAAGAGTAATGTTTGATTCATACAGTATAGGACGGAATATCAACTTTCCTGTTCAATACAGATCTCATTAACTGTACAGTCCCATATACTGTGAGCACTGAGAGCGTTCTTCATATATTACTTTCGCTGCTCGGAAGCCAACGCGGAGCTGTTCCATTAAGGCCGTGTGAGACGTCCATCAGCATGCAGACCTGCAGGCTAGCATTTACAGAGAGCCAATGCAAGAAGGTGGACAAACCTCAAAGCAATGATTCCCCAGAATATACGGATGTTGCCCACATCTGGCTAAGACATGGCCCAGTCCATGTTCGGCTGATTCATGGTGAAGCACCGGCGGTACCCTATATCTCTTAGAGACTTGGTCAAGATATAAGCACCCTTCCGAACAAATGCAAGGGGGTTTCCTATACCCATACGACCAAGACAGGGTGCCAATCAATTGCAGGGCATACATTTACTTACACATACACAGACACACTATATAGGGGCAATCCAGAGCAGCCAATTGATCTTAAATCCATGTTTTTGGACAGTGGGAGGAAACCGGAGAACCTGAACGAAACCCAAGAAGAGCTCAATTAAGAGCTCTTCTTGTGAAGAGCTTAATCGGGATTCAAACCTGCATCCCCAGTGCTTAGAGGAAAACATGCTGACCACAAAGCAATCACGTTATATGTTTATGTTTTTACACTTACTGACATCACTCATGCCAGATCAGTTCACCAGTTTCCTGGCACGGGGCACAGAGACCTGCCAGCACCACAACCAGGAAGCTGCTCATCCAGAATTCACACCTCATTAGTCCCTCCTCCTGAAGATACACCTGCTAAACTCCACATTGGCACGCCATGGCACAAGCTGGTACACCCTGGTACAGGCTGCCATGTGTGTTTGTGTTCTTCCCTGAAGATGGCAGGTACAGCATGTCTTACTGGTGTGCCATGAAAATAATGCCAGTTTTTCCAAACTCAGCAGAATTCCTCTGGTTTTCACCAAATCCGTGCCACGTGCGTCACCACAAGCTCCTCTCATTATGAGAAGCACATAATTGGAACCAACAACATTCAGCAAGTATCATCTTCCAATCAATTTAACTTTGCTGTCTCACATGAAAAGGTCGATGGTACTTTTCACCCAAAAGCAATGAATGTTTTAATTTGACGTAACAATTCACCACCATGATTCATTCGTGATGTTTTGTTATACAGCAATACGAAATGGGATGGGATTGTCCCAAGCAGAACGTCGTAGTTTCTCCGTGAAAGAAGCAAAAGAGTTCAACAATGCCACCAAACTCCTCTCATTTCCCCACAGCGTCCAAGTTCTAACCAAACTCAGAAGATCTGGTTCTGGTACCGATAAACAATTTAAGGTGACCACTAGCCAATACTTTGGCAAAACAGAGGTAGAAATCACAAATACATCGGCATGAAGCCTGTCATTGTTTTCCTGGTGGATTTCTCCCCCAGTTTGATGTGTCACACTACTCCCTAATTTTTAAGTGTAATCCAAGATGGCCGCCTCTTTATTGACACATCAGCAATACATCAGTCAGATAAAGTAATGTTTGTGCTATCTCTGCATATTTAACAAAAAGTCCCCAATGACATCATGAATAAATCATTTTAAAGGGCTGCCGGTTGGGAGGGGGGGGGTGTCCAGGAGGGTCTTTACTGGCCTCGTTATGGTATACGAAATCCGAACTTTTGCATTCCACCGTATGCATCAATGTGACCCCGACCGTCCCCTAATTCTGTGTTGACATTCGGAGTGTGTGCGCAGTGCGCGTTTGCTCTGTGTGTGGTTTTTATCAGCGCCTGTCAGTGGCATGCGCTTCCATACGGAGCGAGCAGATAAACATTTGGCCGCGGCAGCGTGGCGCCGGCCGCGTTGGCTCCGGTTCGCACACCTTCAACCGGCCAAATCGGCTTGCGTTCCCTCCCAGGCTCTGCTGATCTGCGTCCGGCTTCAGCCCCCCGCTCGGCTCTGAACCAGTGCCACGCAAGGTCGGCGATCCGTCCCGGAGCTGGTTATATTTACCCGCAGCTCTGTGATTACAAACAGTGAGAGGAAAGCAGGACAGTTGTGTGGAGATGATACATTTGGACTGAGGAACGTATTAGTTCCTGTTTTAATTTTGCTCAATATACAACTTTGTAATTGGTGGGAACCATGAGAAGGAACCGGGAGGTGCGAGGACTTTGTATTGCTTCAACGTTTTAATATGTTCTTTATTAGTGTGCACTGTTTGTGATCTGCCTCGTCCAGCATGGTTCTGCTTCCTCTTTGATATTCTAATAAATCCACCGGCGACAGCACGACAGAATGTGCTGCAAAATGCATTAGAAGGATGAAACCCCTGAGTCTTTGTTTTATTCCTTCATATCCTCGAACCCCTGCGCATTTCTAGGCCTCCAGCTCGCTGTAATCCCATGACTCCTGCCTCAAGCATGGGTTCTGGGTTTGTTGTTCATGAACAAGGGGTCTGTTCTCATGCAGACTTTCTACTGACCTGACGCAATCAAAGAAAACAGAAGTCTTTCCTCGCAATAAACCTGGGATTTTTCCTCCAGAGCTTTGTGAGGACCTCTGTCCGGTATTGCCATTTTATTTTTATTTATTTACCATTTTGTTTTAGTTCTGAGCTTCCGAGGTCTTCATTATGCTTTGTTTAAGACGGAACTGTTGTTTTAAGCTGGGTTACGGTTAGCCTAGCTTACCTTAGCCTAAGAAGAAGGAAATTCAGAGACCTGATCATTAAGCTGCTGCATTGACTGCACTGAAACACTAGAGGGAGTGTTTCCAAGTCCAACTTAGCCACTGGAAACTTACCGCAAAAATCTGTTAAGGGCAGGTGTGACTACAGACCCCGGGTTCCTTACGCCAGCGAGGATTTTGCATCTTACTGCATGCCGCCATCTTTTCCCTTCAGCAAGATCAGATTGATCTCTCACGCTACTTTTAGCATGACTGTTGGCGCATTACTGTGGGTGGAGCCCCGAAGAAACCGCGCCCATGGCCGTAGCTTCTTAAGTGAGTGCAGAATGGCGAAACACCAGGGTGGCACACACTGCGTGTAGCTTCAGCCCCTTAATTGCGACGGCTAATACAATGTGCTGTTTGCAAGAGCGACGACTAATATGCTTACACGAAATTCGCAAACCATTGTCCTAGCACAGAGTTCTACACTTCGGTGCTAGGACAATGAACATAGCCACGCCTGCCTTTAACAGATTTCCCTTTAGTGTTTCAGTGCAGTCAGTGCAACAGCTCAATGACCATGTCTCTAATTTTTTTCTTCTCAGGCTAAGGTAAGCTAGGCTAACCGTACCCCACCATAAAACAACAGTTCAGTCATAAACAAAGCATGAAGACCTCAGAACCTTAAAACTAAAACAAAAAGGTAAATAAATATAAAGTA
Source organism: Xyliphius kryptos (assembly GCA_025769995.1). Taxonomy (NCBI): domain Eukaryota; kingdom Metazoa; phylum Chordata; class Actinopteri; order Siluriformes; family Aspredinidae; genus Xyliphius; species Xyliphius kryptos. The sequence continues at coordinate 6,095 of JAOUQT010015467.1, read as the reverse complement.
TTTTTGGCGACCAATATGCTAACACGAAATTCGCAAACTATTGTCCTAGCACACAGTGTTGTACTCCGTGCTGAGCTGGCTACAAATTAGCATCTGAAGCTAATTGCTGCTGTACTTGTGCCTCATTGCTAACGTTACGCTGCTACGCTCCCACTCTGTTGATTGACTAAGACTTCCTGTGTGTATCCCATTGATCATCAGGTTATGTTCTCCCACCTGGCCGTAGTTTTGCTCCACAGTCATGTAATGACGCTCTTTACTTCGATCCATCCTCAGATGTTTACATAAAATCTAGCTTTTTATCTGGTTACTCAGAGAGATTTGACTTCTTCGAGAAGAAAGTTGGAACCGAGCCGCATTTGCTAATCGATTTAAATAATTAGCGGAAGCGCTTTTTAATGCTTTGGTGTCTTGACCATAATACTCTTGTTGTAATTGCTTGAGTGTTATTTTATTAAGTTAATACACACTGATGGTTCACGTTATGTCCATATATGGTTCTCAAAGTCTAAGCAGGATGTTGAAGAGTCACAAGGGGGGGGAGGGGCGGCTGGGGTCAGAGACAACCGGGATAGGGCACCAATCCACTTACACTATACAGGGACAAGCCAAAAATCCACGTAGGCACGGGGAGAACATGGAAACTCCACCTGGGTCAAGGTTCAAACCTGGATCCCTAGTGCTGAGAGGCGGATGTGCTAGCCACTACGCCACCATAGCGCCCTCTCTTACATTCTGTGGTAAATAATTACGTTCAGTATCCAAAACGTTTTCTTTGCCGTCCACTTACTTCCTGTAGATCACTGGATTTTTCAGATTATGTTTTAATAGCGCGACATGCTAAGCTAATCCGTGATAGCATAGGGATGTGAGGTAAAGGACTACTGGCAGTAAACAAAAATAATAGGAATAAACTAGTGTGGAACGTTGATGCTAAGTAAATTACGTATTGTTACGTATTTGTTACGTATATGTCCATAGCTATCATGCCCTAGCACAGCGCTGTGCTAATACAGTGCAGGTACAGATACAATTTTTCTACGAAGCTAATGAATTCAGCGATGAGAGCGTGTTTATTGGGTCAGTTGCTGTTGGCTCGACATCTCTGGTACAAAATTAGGCGATGCTAACTTGGCTAAATTACATGGACCCAGGGGGTTACAAAGTCCACTCACCACGCTGCTGTTTCACGGTGCTCTTTCCGAGCAGCTAAGATGACTCCCCCTAGTGGCTTAGCACAGTTCATGCAACAGCTCAATTTTTGTAATGGATAGGGTGGACAGGGGCTCCCTCCAGTGTCTCAGCACAGCTAACGCAACTGCATGGTCATCATAGTGCGCCCTCTTTGGTGGTTCCATCCGAGGTATGTTCACCGCTGTGTGCGGTCGGGTCTAGTTGTGCCCACTATGCTAATATCATGCTAATGCTGGCCTATGTGTGACCATCACACTGAAGAGACCAGCTTCAGCAGGAACAGCAAACAGGACGATGCATCAAGTGAGGTGTCCACGTTTTTTAGACCCTGCATTGTACTGTTTGTGTCACATGTTCAAGGTTTCAGAAGTATTTTAATGAATGTATCAGGACCTCTTGTTTGTACTCGACTTTGTGTAATTAGCTCCAGCGGATGAGTGGTTTGGCTTGAGGAGCTCATTTGGAGCTCGCGTCTCGAAAACCCTCGGGTTGTATGGCTGCGTTTAGCCTCAGCGACGTGATTAGCAATGCTGGCTGAGCTGCTCGGCTTCAGGATGCTTGAATTATGGAACAGTGGATTTTTCGTTTCTCCCTCCTCACACGTGGCGCCCAAATAATAAATCAAGTGAATTCTGTGAGGTACAGAAGAAACACTCTGTTTCTCTTGGTGGAAACTAATCCACGGCTGGCAGGAAGTTGCTTCAGAACAACCCTCGTGGCAGTGGAGGTGATGAATGACCCCGACTCACTCAGTTCTCCTGAAAAAGAAAACGTTCTCCTGTAATTCTGTAACATAACACAGGAGGGTTTGCGTTAGCGCGGATGTCAGGCGATCACGTGAATCCTGCTAAATGCAGCGGGTGGCGTGCAGTAAGACGTTAACCTCCTTCTGGTCTTTGGCGGAAGCCGAGGTCTTCCATGATGACCCTCAGGTGATGTTCCTTAAAAGTATCTGAGTTAATGTTCTCTAACATTAGAGTAGATGTTCTCCAGTATCTGAGTTAATGTTCTCCAGTATCTGACTTAATGTTCTCTAACTGTTCTCTAATGTTCTCTAAATGTTGTACGGTTAGAGTAAAAAATTATACATTTGCATGTTTTATGGTATTTGATCAATTGTTTTCTGGCTTTTGAGTGAATATTTTACGGCACTGGTGTAAATGTTTTACAGCATTTGGGTAAGTTAATGTTCTGGAGCCATGAATTGAATACCCCACAGCCCTGAAATTGAATGTTCTGCAGTTTTAAAATTGATGTTCCAGAATTAACAAATAGTATTTCCATAATAGTAATCTTAGTAAAAGTTCCAGAGTCACTGTAAAATGTTCTGCCGTCCCAGTTAAAGAACAAACATCTTCTCAAATCACAGTTTTTTTAAGGACTACTTAAGAATGTTGCAATGCCACACGTAACGACTGATTTAGCCTTATTTCCAGAGCACTGCTCTAATGGAGGCGCATTATTCCTTTATTGTGCGAGCGCACGGTTCTTCAGTGGAGCATGAAAAATCCCACAGAGCGCACTCTCTCAGAGCAGTGCTCCTTCAGCACTTCCTGTCCGCCTCCAAGCACACAGGGACAGGAACACACACATTCAGAACACAAGAACACGCACCAACTATGGCATCTATACACACTCTCCTCCTGCTCAGCTGGTAAGAACTGAAACTACTGACTTGAAATTTAGTACTTCTAATACTTTTAATAAATTATTTTCAACAACATTTCTATTGTGTGTGTGTGTGTGTGTGTGTGTGTGTGTGTGTGTGTGTGTGTGCGGGACACCCGGGCAGTACAGCTCAAGTTTGGTCCAAAGGCGTCCCAACGGAGTCGCGAGTCTATCTGGATAACATCACGCGCATCCTGGACAGATTATTAGACGGATATGACAACAGACTGCGGCCCGGATTTGGAGGTAAAGACTCCTGGAGATTGTAATCTGACAGAACAGGTGTTTTAAAGGGAAGCGCAGATCTTTATATCCTCTTATGAACGTACATCAGAAAGGAATTCTTAAACGTTACGTCAGAAATCAGTAAGAAAAGGATGATTTTATTCTAACACAAATTTTTTTTTTATTCTATTCTGCAAAACCTGACTGTGAGGACCTAAAACTTACATCATTTACATGTGTACTATGTGTATAGTTTTATGTACCATGTAGAATTCACCTTCAAAACCATTTTTGAATATTTACTGGCTTGTTAATTCTTTTTGAGCAACACAATGGCTTGATGGTTAGCACGTTCTGAGCGCTGGGAATTCCCGGTTAGAATCCTGATCTGGGTTTCCATGTCCTCTCCGTTTCCAAGTGGGTTTTCTCCGGATTCTCCGGTTTCCTCCCACAGTCCAAAAACTGTTGCCCTGTACAGTGCCCCGTACAGTGTGTTTTTGTGTGGATGTGTGAGTGAGTGTGTTCCCAGCAATGGAATGGCGCCTGGGTGTATCTGCCCATCCCAAGATGTTCTCCCCTGGATGGGCATGAGGAACCTCACCACGACCCTCATAGAGGAATAAGCAGAAGAAAGTGGATGGATGGATTAAAGCTGATGCTTAAAGTCAAATCCTATAATAAGTGTAATAAGTTTTCATTGGATCAAAATGTCTCATTACGTGTACTCTCCAATCAGAGGGCGTGAATATGTCGTTAGCCTACTAGAAGGCTCCGATATCGAGGACTCTGATTTTTTGTTTTTTGCTACCAGGCCACAAAATTGAAAGCAAAGGCAGAAAAGTTTTAAACCTGGCAACCAATGATGCTGAATTGGGATTGGTTAAATGCTTGGACGTGGTGCCGCCATTAGAAATTTCTGCAGCTTGGTCATTTTGATTTAAACAGTCCAGTACTTTCAGTCCTGCAAGTTTTATGGTTACTTTGGAGATAGAGTTTCATTGACTTTTTATTTTTGGTCAAACCACCGACTTTGCACTGAACTGTTTATTGGTTTCTGTTACATGGGTTTGGAAGCTCACACTGTTTCCACGTTTAATGTACAACCAATTAGGGTGTGGTAGCTCAGTAGTGAGGGTGTTGGGCTAGCAATCTAAGGGTTAAGGGTTCAAATCCTAAATCCGCTGAAGTTAACAATGTGGGTCCTTGAGCAAGACCCTTAACCCTCATTGCTCCAGGGATTCTGTATGTGACCCTGTGTTCTGATGCCAACGATTAAGTGAGATACTTGTAAGTACCTATAGATAAAATCATCCACTAAATGACCGAATACCAATGACTAAGGCATTATTTTGTGGTCCCCTAGGTTTTAAGTAAGGGCTAATCTGAACACATAAACATACTTTAAAATTCAAAGCCTTTATAAAAGGATCATGTTTCATTATTGTTTAAGGGGTTTGGTCTCCACCAATCCTTGACCTCAACCCGTCCATCCATTATCCTCCGCTTGACCCGGGGTTTGGGTCACAGCAACCTAAGTAGAGAAGCCCAGACCGCCCCCTTCCCAGCCACCTTAAAAAGGTTAAGAGAGGTTATTGCATAAGGATATTCACGGCTGAGATACAACCCTGATTTCTAAGCCAATCCACAACTATGATTCTAACATTCTCCTTTTCTTGAATCAGGTCCAGTAACGGAGGTTAAAACAGACATCTTTGTCACGAGCTTCGGTCCCGTCTCCGATGTGGAAATGGTAGGTTAATAAAAGTGCAGTATATTATTCCTTATTTACTTTCGAAGCCTGCGGATGTTCTAATGAGTGCCGTAATGCAGCAGCGTGTTATTACAGATCCGCAGCATTTATTAGAAAAGGGTACAGTCTAGATAAAAGTCAGGACGACACCAACTCCATTCTCAGCAGTAATTTCATGGTACTTTGAGTCTTTATCCTTGCACCGCCTTAAGTCATATCCCGTCCAGCCTTCATTATTCTGGCGTTTGGGCAGGAAGTCATCAGAGCAGCTTAGCTTAGAGCCTTTAATCTGCGTGGCAATCTCACTCACTGCATCAGGACCGGTCAGTGATCTTGACATGATGCACTTTGAAAATCCAGTATGGATAAGTCTCAAGTAACCTCAGAAGAAAGAAAAAAAAACTAAAATCCTGGTTAAGTAACAGCATCGTTGATCAAAACACAGCTCAACTACGGCGTCAGACACGCGGCTTTGGAAGCAATCTGACTTGAGGGTCAGCATACATATACCGTCCAAACCGGTCAAGGAAGAATGGTGCTCCACCCAGCCTGGTTGAATTGCCTGTTCGGCGTGATTGTAGAGGGTTCAGGCTTACAGCATAGGACGTTCCAACGTTCCAACTTTCCATTGGTGTTTAAAATCTATGGCTACACGTTCATTTTCTGGCTGTTATCAAAGTTAGCAAAGCAAACAATAAAAAGCTAGAAATTGTACCTCGTTTCTTTGTGGGTGTGAAGTTTCAAGTCATTCCAATAGATGGTGGCGCTGTAGTGAACTGTCGAAATGGCCATACCCAAAATATGTTGGACAGTGTTGCATTGTGGGCGTCACGGCTGCTTAGCGGTTAGCAAGTTTTCCTCTCAGCGCTGGGGATTCCCGGTTCGAATCCCGATCTGGGTGGTGTTTCCATGTTCTCCTCGTGTCTGCATGGGTTTCCTCCGGGTTCTCCGGTTTCCTCACACAGTCCAAAAACAAGAATACAAGGTAAATTGAATGCTCTAAATTGCCCTGTATAGTGTGTGTTTGTGTGGATGTGTGAGTGAGTGTGTGCCCAGCGATGGCTAACGAGAGCAACAGTTTCGTCAATGACGAAATTTTCCCAGAAATTTGCGACTCATAGACCAAACTGTTAGCTGATGCAGAAAATGATACAACATTGGTTGCTTTATGTAAAGCGATGGCCATATTAGGAAACAAAAGGAGGTTGGTCTTAAGCCGTGCGTATCCCATGGATCGGCAGGAAAAAAAGGGGGTGGG
>JAOUQT010015449.1:0-12001 GCA_025769995.1 Xyliphius kryptos | reverse complement strand
TTTACAGCCATATTGATGGTACAATTCCATTTTTATAGCCACAAAGTCACACGACAACCCTACAGAGAGCACGGAGCGCAGCCTCCATGTTAAAGGAACATGAACGACAAAAAAGACAAAACCACTTTTATTTTTAATTTTTTTAAGATACCAAAAATACCGATATGAGAAAAATGGCGTCAGTTATCGTCATAAATTTTGGTATCGGTAAATTTTTGGTATATCGCCCAGGCCTAATATACGTAATGTAGAAAAAAGAGCAAAGAGAAAGCTGGAGCAACAGTTACAAGAAATGTTGTTTTTTTAGGAAGAAACTTTGAGGAGACCATGGCTCTCTGAGCGGCCGTGAAGCGTCAATAGAGTTGGACAGCCGAGTACGGACAGATCAAGTGTCTGTATTCAACAATTGAAAACATTATACAAACTATATAAGCCCAGTGAGTCCATCCAGTAGGACTGCAACCTTATCAGCCCGACAGAAATCCGGGTTCCATCCCATAATCATTATGGCCGCAGTGCTCGCAGTAAAATAAAAGTCAAATATTAGTGTTGTGTTTTTGCAAAAAGTAAAAATGACTCATGGCTCATTCAGGGTGTAGAGCAGATTGAGGCCAAGGCTAAACAGACTTCTTGTAATCTGCAATTTGTCTGTAATCTTTAATTAAATTGTTCTTCCAAGGTAAACTATAAAAAATTGTTTACCTTCCATAAGTTGTAGGAATAGTATATTTGTACTACAGGGAGCTGTGCCAACAGTAAAAAAACAGTAGCATAATTAACCAAAAAAAAAAAATTGGGGACCTCTGTCCATCTCACTTTAACTTGTTTATGTTTTTATTCATTCATTATATTCTGCTTTATTCTCTATCATGGTCGTGTGGGGTTCTCCATGCCCATCCAGGGGAAATGGTTTCTGATGCTGGGCAGAAACACATAGAACAGGACGTCACTATATTCGCTTGGCACACACTCACTCACATACACACAGACTAAATACTGTAGGAAGAATTTAGAGCAGCCTATTTACCTTGAACCCATGTTTTAGGATCATGAAACCCACACAAACACATGAAGAACATAAAAACTCCCTAGCGATAAGATGCAAATGTGCTTTTTACTACGGCACTAAGCCGCCTTTTGGTTTATTAAATACAAATCCATGCCTTTTGTTAATTGGCTTGTTAAATTATTATTGCCAATGTCTACAGCTGTGTTTGCCCATTATGTGATACCCTTGCTATGCAAATAAACTCCCCTTTTCTTATGTCAATGTTGGAATGTTTTTGCTCGTCCAGTCGTCTGTGCGTGCTTTGTTTTCTTTTGCACTAAAACCTTTTTTTATCACCTGCCTGCACAGGGAGTTTTGGACCCCAGTATGGGATTAAGCGTAAAATAATGAGATGAGATTATTTTTTTAATTATTTACTTCATCCAATTAGAGTCTCTATACTGAAAGAGCAAAGAATTTTAAGAAATCATAAACTTTTTAAACCAGTCTTTGAATGCATTTCTGCCCAGAAGTTAAAAAAATTATATAAAAAAAAAAAGAAAAATTATACATGCAATCATCAAAAAAGAAAACGAGATGATATCTGATCCTGACAGTATTTACAGTATATCTACAATTTTTACAAGCATTATAAAGACTCGTGCATCTTCCTGTTGTTAAATAAGTATAATCATCTTCCATTGGTGATTCAAATCAACCAATATCCCCTCTGAAGAGATTAAGAATATTCTGTAAATTCTTTAGGAATAAGATTACAATAGCATCTTATTACTGTTTTCAATGTGGTTTCATTCACAAGAGACAGGACTTCTTAATATAAGACAGTTGATGGACATTTTGTTTGACAGTGAGGAAACTAAAGACATTTTTGTATTCTGTGTTAATGCAAAAAAAAAGCCTTGTACAGAAACAAACAGTTGCATTGGGTGAATTGATGTACACAAGGTCAACTGCAGAGTCATCATTAAAAACATACGGTCTCCTCCCTGCTGTCCACTTTCACTTCTTCTGGGTATTTAAGGGAAACCTTTCATCATAATAGTCACTTTTGACATGACCGGCAGTGAGTTGTACAATCAGGAACACAGTTGCCTTATACACTAAAGACAGTTTTTTCTTGTTCAATACAACAAAGAACAGTTCTTTCTTTTGTAAAGCTGATTAATCAATTTGGTACTTTGGATTTAAAAATTGACTGAATCCTTGAGTCACAACACTGTGAAAGAATTGTATTACTTTTGAACTCATAGTTCTCAGTAATTATGATCTGTGAAATTTATTTTGCTTTATGGATCACATTATTAAATGCAAACAGGGAATGTAGATATAAGAGATGGATGCTTTCCACTTTCTTTAACTGGTAGGAAAAATGTTAGTTAGGTAGTTAAGGTAGTTCCGATCCTTCAATCTGATTGGCTGAGCCGTTTGTCCAACCGTAACATTACTGACAATACTGCACAACTCTAACCGCTTCACATTCGTATCAATGTGTGATATACAATACATTATTTTAAATCATGTACTGTTGATGGAAATACAGATTAATTTAACTAGTGAGGTGATTCCCTATGAACACTAAACCTGTATCTGATTGTCATTCTGCACTGATTTGACATCCGGTTGGTAGCTGTTGGGTTGTGAGCTTCATTTATTGCTTATTCGGAAAAAGATATCATTTAGGGTGCATGATGAGAGTAGTGAACCATACAACAATGGAATTTACATGGAGTTCACAAAAACATTATCTTAATATGACCTTTTCCTGACCTCTGTCATTGTCTTGAAAAGAAAAGGTGAACAGAATTTATATATAAATAAACTGACAAAATTAAATGACAAGATTCCCCTCATTCTTTTACTATGTAGTCAGATAGCAACCACTAAGGTTAGAAACAATCCAGCATTTTCTACTTTTTTTATTTCTAAAGAGCATCATCAGGACTTTGTAGTTCTTCAATCACATCCTGTAGTCCATCTGTTTCTCTACATACTTTGTTAGTTCCCTTCACTCTTGCCTGATGATCAGGACCCCCACAGAGCAGGTATTATTAGGGTGGTAGATGATGGTCAGACAACAATATGTAATGATCAGTGTACAGTGAATCCTACTTAAAATCAAAGTGGAAAATCAAATGACCGGCTGAGCCAACTTCAGTGGAAATTCAAACAAAACAAGTTAAAATGAGGCTCAGTAGGCGGATGTTCTCTGCTACGGCCCCCTCCATGTCTCCTGGTGTACTGGTCTGTCTCCTGGTATCTGCTCCATGCTCTGGACACTGTGCTAACAGACACAGCAAACCTTGTTTCCACAGCTGGCCTTGATGTGCCATCCTGAATAAGCTGCACTACCTGAGCAACTTGTGTGGGTTGATTTGGAGTTACGTTGTGTTGTTTAAGTGTTCCTTTTAATTTTTTTATGCAGTGTATATACATTTATTTATATATAGCTTACTTTAACCCATATGTGAGGCTATCATATTGAAATGTGCACTCTGAAAGCATTGTATTGACTAATTAAAATGTGTAATTGTATTTATGTTTTTAGTTAAGTCTGTTTTTGTGTTTTAAGGGACAATCCGTCAGTAATAAAGCGGCGATTCACCAGTGTGCTGATCGTTTCAGCTCTGTCGCCACTTTTTATATGGTCATGGAAGGAGATAACCGGCATTCAGGTGAGTCGTGCATCACTAAAGTCATTTAGGTTTGTTTATTATTTGTCTTAAGGGGAACTTTACATACACAACCTGGCCTAAAACTGTAATGCCTAAATTCTTGCTTGAAAAAGCTATAGGAAATCACACTTGCTATTATTTTTTAACCTATTAATCCTTAAAATAGGTACACATTCGAATAAATAAAGTGATCTATTTGGATCTTGTCCTCTACATTTAACCTTGCCGTGCAGTAAAATACACACTTTTCATAACGTGAACACACATGCCCCGAGCAGTGGGCAGCCTTGTATACGGTGCCCGGGGGGAATCGGGGTTAGGTCTTCAGCCATAGTTCTTGGTGGGACCGGGAATCGAACCAGGGACCTTCAGGCGGCAAGGTAAGTTCTGTTACCACAAGCCTACGACTGACCCAAATTTTCCAAACAACCGTGTAATAAAATGTTTTGTATGACTGTTTTGCTGAGATCTTAAATGTTTTTGCTTTTATTAAAAAAATGACGTTTTTAAACTCCACTTATTTTATTTTATTTCATTTATTTTATCATTTAGCCAACCTCATCTTTACTGGCACTTATGGGACTCCGATTAGAAGGTCTTATTGCTGCCATTATCCTTCCCCTCTTACTCACCATGGTAAGACATAAGTACCTTTTGTGAAACAGATATCCTCTTAGTTCCAATTCCCTTTTACATAACATTAATCATTTGCAGTGCACCACCCTCTCCTCACTACACATTTGATTATATCTAGATGTTCATTCATTCATTCATTGTCTTCCTCCTAATCTTTTACTAGGGTTGCGTTGGGGTTCCCTATGCCCATCCAGGGAAGAACGTCCTGGGCGCTAAGCAGGCACACCCAGGACAGGGCAGCAATCCATCGCTGGGCACAATCACTCACACACAATATACAGGGCATTTTAGAGCATTCAATTTACCTTGAATCCAAGTTCTTTGAAACCCACACAGACATGGGGAGAACATGGAAACACCCGGATCGGGATTCAAACCGGGAATCCCCAGCGCTGAGAGGCGAACAGAGGCGAACAGAGGCGAAACTAAATAAAGAAAGCCAAATAATTAGTACACTATTAATAATACACTAACACACAGAAGCCTATAAAAACCTAAAGTGTTAGCTTTTTTAGCAGATTTGCAGAGCTGTGTCACCTGATTAAAAAATGCAAAAATACTGGCAATTAAATTAAAATGAAAAATACAAATATATATATATATTTTTTTTGTGCCTCCCCAGGTACTGTTTCTTGGCCCACTTGTTCAGCTGGCCATAGATTGCCCATGGGGTTTTATGGATGGTGTCAAAGTAGCGTTTGGTAAGGAACATAAGACTTCTGTGACATCACTGTTTTCAATGACTGAGCTTCTAGAGTATATTTTAACGTTACTGTTAAACTGCATCCTACTGGAAGTGTTAATGGTTTAGTTTTTGTTTTTTTGGTCACAGATCCATCTTTTTGGGCACTATGCTTCAGTGACATGCGCTGGCTAAGGAACCAAGTCGTGGCACCACTAACCGAGGAGCTGGTGTTTCGTGCTTGCATGTTGCCCATGCTGGTGCCCTGTGCCGGTCCTTCCACAGCAATTTTCACATGTCCTCTCTTTTTTGGAGTAGGTTAGTAGAAATCTGCAAGGATGTGTTTTAGGAAAGATGTTGTGTTGCTATTGGCAGTGTTCCTTTGTGTCTGCAGCACATTTTCATCATGTGATCGAGTTGCTGCGTTTTAGGCAAGGCACCATCTCAGGAATTTTTCTTTCAGCAGGTAAGCATTGTTTTGCATACAGAAGCGACACTCGTCCTAATTTTAAATTTAGACCTGTATAGTTTTGTTTCCATAATTCGATACTCATAAAACGATACTCAGAGCCCCCTTCTACAGTATTGAAATAGCAAGTTTAATTTATTTTATTAGGGGAAAAAATAGGTTAAGGATTATAGTTTTGGCCGTTTTAGCTTTTAATGTTTTGGTATTTACACTTAGATGTAATATATTGATGTTATAGAAAACATTTGAAATTTGCATAACATAATTTGGCCTTTGCTCTTTCTAATTCATTTGTAGAAGGTTACCATGAGGTGTTTAGGCTTTTACTTTTTTTAACCATGTTGTGCTTTTATTATTATTATTTTATTCTATTATTTTCCCAATTAATAGGTGCACTTTGCTTATTAATGCATTATTGCTGTTTTTCAGTATTTCAGTTCTCATACACAGCTGTATTCGGTGCTTATACTGCATTTATATTTCTCAGAACAGGTAAGGCTGGATTAAATAACATGTCCTGATTTATTCTAAATTTTCTAATCTAATGATTTCCTCAAATGATATTCTAAATCTCACTCTTATTACATGCCTCTTACGCGAATATTATAAATCAATCATGTTTTTTGTAATACACTGCACATATACCAGGTGCCAATGTTACAAGCACATTATTTATACAATGCCACTAACTCTAAGACTGAATTATGTAAAACCAGACTAATGCGATTATTCAAACAGGTTGCATAGTAAATCAGTATTCCAACTTTTTGTTCCTAAGATAATTATAATTCATTTTAAGGATTTAAACATTGTTACAATGAATATGAGAGAGATTATTTTTACAGCTGAAAATCAGGCAAATGACCTCTCCTTGTAAAAGTTTAGTGTATCATTCAGTGACAGATTTTTTTTGTAAACAATGCATATTTAACCCGGATTTATTTCACATTAGGAGTAGCAGTAATGACATGGCGAGTTTACACAATGCAGTCAATGGAGAAAAAAAAAATCATTCCCACACAAAAGCAAGCTGACCCATTTTGCATACTCTTTACAAAAAAATGTGTAATTCTAAGCTTACTGCCCATAAGCATCCACACAAAGGATTTTGAACTGCTATATTAACTGAAAAGGTGCCAGTGTTGCAGGTCATTAACGTAGGATATCATGCTAATACTTAATTTAATAATGAAGACATGTACATTTTGACATATTTGAATGATTCATTACAAAATGAGTGAATGTAATATGATGGATATACAACATAAATAAAAACAGTAATATCTGTATGGTCACTATCAGGACTGGACTACTGGATATCAAATGTTTCAATACTTTTAGTTTTCCATTTTTACCTTCCATGATGATATAACAAATGTATACATGAAAATGGGAGGTGGTAGCTCAGTGGTTAGGGTATTGGGGCAGCAATTCATGGGTTGTGGGTTCTGACCCCAATCATCAAGTTTTGGATATTTGTAAGTTGCTTTGGATAAAAGCGTCTGCTAAATGACCAAATGTAAATTTGAAAAGTGCAAAAACCTTATCTGTAATGGCATAGGGTGCACATTAATGCCATAACAGAGGCTGCTAACCTCAACCCAGTGGTACTCATGCCTTATTTTGTGAGTGTGTTGGAGGCATGCATTTTAACATATGTTTACATTTAACAAATATCAGTTTCAAGAGCACAAAGAAACCCTTGGCTTATTTTTGTCTATTAAATAAAGATTGAAACAAATTAGTATACACAGATTTTGCAACTTACAAACCCCAAAGCCCATTCTCGACAATTTATTAATTCCCTCAAAACTTTATTTAACATTATGAATATTTATTTTTGTTATGGAATTAAGGTATTTTCTCTGAATTGAATTGAATATTGAATACATTGAATTGAATTGATATTTTCTCTGTCCATTACACTTCACAGGTCACTTGGTGGGCCCTGTGCTGTGTCACTCCTTCTGTAACTACATGGGATTTCCTGCTGTGAGTTCAGTCCTGGAGCATCCTCAACGCTTCACCCTACTGTCTTTCTATGTCCTGGGAGTGCTACTGTTCATCCTACTCCTCTTCCCCATGACTGATCCCATCTTCTATGGCTGGCACACACCTGTCTGCTTGCTCACCTCCATGCCCAACTCACTCTGCTCCTGATCTATTCATTTGGTTTGGCCCTTTTCAGACACACCATCACCTGTGTCATAAAAAAGTTGCTCGGCGTTGAATTGGATGGATGTCCACTCAGGAAAGGGTATTAGCACTCTGTGCTCCTGTGCAGGTCAGAGCTGGCAAATTTGGGATCATCAGAAGCACCGTTGGGAGGAGACGAATTAAGTTTATGGAAGGCGCTTTTTTTGTATCACTGCATGTTCTTTTATCATTCCACTAAGAACGGTAATACACTGTAGATTTTTTTTCATCACTTTCGGGGAGTTTGGAATTTTATTAGCACAACATTTTACTTATGTTTTGTGGCACTAGTTCTTAAAAAGGTGTGTTTTTGAAATATGAGATGTTTTTTTGACCTCAGCTTTGCACCCTGTTTCTTACAGAACATTTGTTGACGTTGTCCTGGCCCTTAACATTTAAAATTCGTTTCATTTGACCCTAATATAAACCGAACCTCAATTTGAATGTTTTTTTTTTTTTACAATTATCGAAAGAAAAAAAAAAAAAAAGTTATGTAGGTCAGGTGATTACTACTACACTAGTACAACAATATGGAACAGCCTGGTGTGTTTGCGGGCCTATTGTTCAGGAAAATGGGGAATGTATTTGGTAGCCTATTGTTTGACCAAGATCATTTAAGTTTAGAATAGGGCTGTGGGAAGTTGGCATGTTCCCCATGTCTGGAAAGGGCAGTCTGGTTTCTCTTTGTGGTGGTATGAGTTTTATAAACTAATTCAATTTGTAAGTAAACTAGATCAGTGGGTGATTGCGAGGAATTTGTTGTAGATTTCAATCTTGCATTTAACCTGGACATGAAAAATGTGATCAGAATCCTGACGCAGAGCATAGACACAGGCTAGAAATACAATCGGTATGTTTACCTCACGCCATACAATTAACTGGAATTACTAAATAACGAAATGCTGAGCATGGACTGAGGTGTAGCCACATGTCCTGTTCATTTTGATTAGATTAGATTTATTTATTTTCGATCTCTATGTGTAGATCGTTGACTATTTGTGATAAGTGAACCCGACCAATTGCTTTAACATGTTGTAAATAGAAAAAATGGGTTTTATCGATGTGAAGTCAAATGTTGAGTAAACTCCAATAATAGGTTTACATTGGAATTCATGCTTAAGCCATCCATCGAATTGTCATACAATAATATTGTGTGACACAAGTCCAGTGCAGTCAATGCCTGATGGAGCTCTGTACTCAACAGACACTTAGGCACGAATGTAAGATTGGCTTGTTTAATTATGTTCCCCTGCTGTTGCTTGTACTATTGTTTTAACCTCTATTGTTCTTGGCTGATAGTGCTGGCGGGTGCTCGTGTGTGGAGCGCTTTAATGAGAATGATAACGACCACTATTCTGCACACTGCTATACGGCTGGATACAGAAGCACACAGTCGGTTCACACTGGGATGAACTTGATCAGGTTAACTGGTTAACTCCATCCAGTAGCTCAGTAAGTTGAAACCGGGCTGATGAGGTGGTTGTGATCATAAATAGCTAAAGCTATTTCCTTCCCAGTTCAAATCTGATCCTGGACAATGTATTTTTTTAATCCTAAAGAGGCCGATATTTTTTAAAAGTTTTATTTTGAATAGGACCATCAGATGTTTCAGGACATATAAGTCTAAACCGCTTCTTACCGAATAGCTTCCTTTATTCATTTTCGACATAATATAAATATACACATTCATCTAGGTGCTATAAATATTTGACTGGAATGGATTCTGTTGCGTGAGTGAGACTTCTAGCAATAAAACTAGCTGTGATCGAATCAGGGAATTAAATGTATTTAAAATGATTATGACGACGATCAGCCTACATTAGCTTGGGTGTTTTACCATGTGCCATGGTTCAGTTAATTGAATTGATTCTTTCGATGTAAATCTTTAATGTACGTTTCTATAACAGCTGTTTACATGAAAGAACGGGACCTTTGAATGCTGCTGTTTGCATTTGCTTCTCACTCTCTGGTGCACATGTTGCTGCTTGTTCATACCTCTGTGTGTTTTGTAAATTACTTTTGTCAAAGGGAGGTAGAGCATCATGTCACAGTGTGTTTGTTTTAGGTTTAATAGGTGTAATTAGAAGTCTTTAAAAAAAATGATAGACCATACAACTACAATTTCAAACACTAGTCAAACTTATATTTAATGAGTAAGGACATGTTTGTAGTTCTGACCTAACTATTATTGTCTAGTGATTAAGAATGCATGCAGAGTGCAGAACGAAAAATGGAATCTGTCTGAAGTCACATGCCCTTACACTGATCACAGTACTGTACCCACAGAGTTTTAATGTTGTGGCTGATCAGCGTATGGTTGGTTTCAAAACACTTCAGAAAATTGTTAGTAAAAAGGACCGATGTGTGGGTGTATGTATGAATGTAAGTGTGTGTAATATATAATACAAAAGTGCTGTATTTCAAAAATATTTAGCTCTCTATGCAGCTTAAAGCCCCACTGGAATTTTAGCTAATGTAGCTGCAAAACTTCAGATGCTATTTATTAGAAGAGGTATTTGCTTTTTACCTAAAGTGCAACATCTCCTCTTACATGAAGATCCACTAGCTTTTTGTATTTTTTTTTTTTTCATTTGGCTTAAAACTATTAAATGCTTAATCTTAATTACTATTTGCATATTTAAATCCTGGTCAGGTAGAGCAATAGACTAAAGAATCTATTTTTCTGAATATAAAATATGTAAAATTTCAACAGTAACAAAGTGAGACATCTGAGTTTGGGTTGTGACACATAGCTCTGCAGATATACTGTTTTATTTTATGACTCGCTGTAATTATAGTTCTGATATTTATACTGAAGACTATATTTTGTAATGTAATGTATTTTGCTGTAACGTGGGAGCATATTGAACACGCATGCTGGGTTTGATCACGGCCATGTGCAATGCAGTTTGGAACAACTCACTGAGGACATTTTTGGTGTCCTTTAAATCACGCAGCAAAAAGTCTTTACAAATAAAACAGATTTTACCAAAAGAAATTAACTGACTGTTCTTTATTTCATGGAACGTTTCGCTTTGTCTAGATATTTCACATGCATTTTTCCTAGTCAACCACTAGAGAGCACTATTGTATTTCTGCTGTATTGTGTCGGTTGCCAGGTTTATTATTTTTAATATATTTTTTATATCACATTTTAGCTGAAAACTATCGTATATAAAATTTAGTTTAGAAAAGTAATAATGATCTGGTAGTAAGGAGTGTTAACAAAAAATTGGACAGCAGCAATCTAGATAAAGATAACAAAATCAGACATCGATTGAATCATTTAATAATAATTACCTTGAGCTTGACACAATTATAGATTATAAATATAAATAGATTTATAAATCTATTAGATTTTAGTAATTATATAATACTAAGTCTAAAATTTCATGGAACTCCAACAAAGTTAGATTCTCACATTTACAGTATTGCCTTACAATCCTGTATAAATTAGCGGTAATGTCTCTTTCTAACTTAGTGTTAGGATTATTACCTGTTACTCACAAGTTTGTAATATTGCATTTTAAAATTTCATTTCAATATCACCTATTTATTACAACCTTTCAACTGTGTTGTGTGATGTATTAAATTCATTTTACAACAATAATTTCCAATATGACTGTTTACTTTTGAACCCTTTCGTCTATTAATTATCTCGCCGCCCTCCGCAGGCTCCACAGTTCAGTGTTTAGAATGAATTTATTCTGCCTTTAGTGACGTTTGCTGATTGCAGTTAAATGGTGTGGCACATAAATGGAGGTGTATGATGAAACTTTCCTTCAGACACTACCTGAGGCTGAGAAACTCCTGTTAATGGCTAAAACAGGAACCACTCAAAGAATCCATAAAACTTAATAAACCAGAGGACCTAACATCTGTCTCAGCTATTGCTTATTGTAGCAATATTCCACTTGACAGGAGACACACACACACACACACACACACACACACACACACATCAATAAGGGCAGCACAGTGGCTTAGTGGGTAGCACGTTCACCTCTCAGTGCTAGGGATTCCCGGTTCAAATCCCAATCTGGGTGGAGTTTCCATGTTCTTCCCGTGTCCGGGTTCTCCGGTTTCCTCCCACAGCCTAAAAACATGGATTCCTGGTAAACTGAATGCTTTAAATTGCCCTGCATAGTGATTGTGTGTGAGTGAGTGTGCCCAGTGATAGAGTGGTGCCCTGTCCTGGGTGTGTCTGCACAGCGCCTAAGATGTTCTCCCCTGGATGGGCACGGGGAACCACACAGCTACCCTAGTAGAGGAATAAGAAGAAGATAATGCATATATATATTTACACTGCTCAAAAAAAATAAAGGGAACACAAAAAT
>JAOUQT010015441.1:0-12001 GCA_025769995.1 Xyliphius kryptos | reverse complement strand
ATTTCGCTGCTAAAAATTTAAAACTGTTGTTTATAATGTTGTTTATATTGAAGCTGTATGTATGTATATATATATATATATATATTTTATAATGTGTGTATATATATATAGATATGTATATATATATAGTCTATATTTTGAAAGCTTTAAAAAGTTTACAGGTTACTCTGGGTCCGTGGGCCATAATTTAGTTTTTGTAACATGCTACATGTTATGAAAATGACAATAAAGCCTCCTTGAATCCTTGAGCTACCACTCCCTAAAAAACCCCAAAATGGCTTCAAAATGAAACCTTTCAGTTTAAAGGAACCTTCAAATAGTATATATTTCTATATAATGACAAATAAGTGGAATAAATGTTTTTTTGTTCTTTGTGTTTTCTAGCCACAACAAGTGGTCCAAGAAAAGCCTGCTCAGGTATGTACATTTTTCAAACCTTAACTGAGTAATACTTTTTTGCACATGCATATTTTGCAGTAGCTTTCAACTTGCCCTCTTATATAATAAACAAGTGTACTTATCATCCATGGGCGGCGCTGGATTGGATTTATTCCTAAAAGAAACACATAATAAATTGTTATGAAAGTAAACCACGAATCAAGGGCAAAGCCATGAAATAAATGATCAAAATACGCAATGTGGTTGCCATATAAGCCATAATTCTACCCATATTTGTTAAAAAATGTACTGTTATTGCACAAAACCATAAAATGGTTGTAGTTTATGAATGCTTGATGTTGTCTTGTTTATAATGGCTGTGTGGAATTTTAATGCGAGATATTTAGCAGATGCTTTTATCCAGAGCAACTTACAAATACCACGATTTACTTGCTGGGGTCTGTTACTGGACAGATCTTTCTTGGAACAGGACCTGTCCTTGGTTCTGGAATTGACCGAACAGCATTTTAAGTTCACAGATTTGGGCAAGTGACTTTTAAGACACAATCAGAAGGTAGTCCATTGGTGTTTTGGTGTTTTTTTTGGTGGTGCCTGCCACACTTGTAGCCTAGGGGGGGTTGGCAGTTCACCACATTTCTCCTATTCGATCCTCTGAAGAGGATCAAAGGACAGACTTCATTTTGTCTGTAAGCCTTCAAATCATACATGAACAATGCAGTAGCTCTCAGAAAGAGCATCCACTTCCTTGTTATTTAGACTCCTTCTCATTAAGGTCACCCTATTCCTAAGTCATTTCTATCACAGTGGTTGGTGGAAGCTCTGGTCTTGGAATGGGACTTCAAAATCATGAGCTACATCATGGGTTTTTCCCTCTGCAGGAGATTTAATCAGCAGAAGATTTACCATTTTACACACTTTTGCCTATTGTGCTTACACAAAGTCAGAGGCTTGTGGTTAAGAAACTAGCCTTGCAGCCTGAAGGTCTAGCCAAATGATGGCTAGCATCCCAGCAAGTGCTATGGCTGTGAAGTACCCTTGAGCAAGGCACCTAACCCCAATTGCTCTCCATTTGCCGTGTACAAGGCTGCCTACTGCTCCACTTTACTCACTGTGTGTATATGTATGTGTTTCACTGCATGACTATCGTAAATGTGGAGGAGAAATTCCTTTGTGTGTTAGCACAGTAGGCAAAATAGATCACTAGGGAAACAGAGGAGAATCCAGAGGAGAATGTTTCAGGCTCTGGACAGACACACCATGGACAAGGAGCTAAACAGTCGCATGGCACACAATATCTCACACAAACCCACTATATAGGGGCAATTTAGCAGCCAACATCTTGAATGTTTTTGGACTGCGGAGGGAAACAGAAGAAATTAATAAGTGTCATGGTGGCTTGTTACATCTGCCTCTCAGCTCTGGGGATTCAGGTTTGAATTTCGATCTGGGTGGAGTTCCATGTTATCCCTGTGTCTGCATGGGATTTTCTCAGTTTTTTCCCATAGTCCAAAAACATGGATTCAAGATGAATTGGCTGCTCTAAATTGCCCCTAAATAGTGTGTGTCTATGTATGTATAATGAGTGTGTGAACAGCGATGGATTGGCACCCACCCTGTATATCTGCCCAGAGTCTGAAACACTCCCCTGGAGAATAATCATTCATGAAAACGCAATCCAGATTGGGATCCTCAGCGCTGAGAACCTGGAGGAAACCCACGCAGACGCGGGGAGAACATGCAAACTCCACCCAGATTCCGGAATCCCCAGCTCTGAGAGGCGAACGTGCTAACCACTAAGCCACCGTGCCGCCCCTGAATCAGTTTATCTTCTGCTCAAATGCACATTAATATTTCCTTTCCTGGACATTTTGCGTTAACACAATGCTGAACAAATCAACTTATTTTTTAATAAAAGCACTTTATTAATGTTCTATATTCTATATTTGCATTAGGTTGACAAGTACCAAATGCCCAGGGAAGAAAGTTTTGGCCGCTGGGCAGATACACCCAGGACAGAGTGCCAATCTATCGTTAAGCAGATAAGTGCACATTAACTAATGCATTTATTTGTTTTTCCACCTTTCTTTATTTAAAACTTACTGAGTGTAGCCATGCCATAGCCTTTAAGCCTTGTTTAATTATGTATCTACAGTAAATCAAGCAGAGCAGAGTAGACCTGCTTTTTTTGTGGCACTCAACACCTATTTGTATAAGTGGTGTAACTTGGAGACTTTTTTTAAACTAAAACCCTGAAAAGCTATAAAAGAGAACAAAAAACAATCTTATAGTTACCAATGCCCCCCGAGGTCCCTATGCGGAACAGCATGACATCACGACAGTGGGCATGATAAAGGAGCTTGATCAGCTCATGAAGCATTATGGAGATGGATGGTACACCCATGCCATGCTAGACAGAGACAAATATATCATTAATTATTTACCAGGCATTAGCAGTAAACAGTAAGTGTCATCCATTTTCAATGAAACAAATAAAAAAAAGTGGAAAAATGCAAACATGCCCTCAGATTTAAAGGAAACCATAAATTTCATTGTGCATTTCTATCAAACACATAACCTGCAACGTGTTGCTGTGTAAAATAGTAATTTATTATGGTCTTCCAACCATATGGCACAATAAAATCCCCAGAGGGCGTGCATTATTGTGAATCTTCTTTTTCTTTTGGGTTTTACCCTTTATTATTCAGGGGTTGCCACAGCAATAAATTGCGAAAAAGAGGGGTTATTAGGCACGAGTACAGTGACACCTCTTTCCCATGCTTTATTTACAAAAATGTACAACCTCGATCGCCTTATTCCTTTAATGAAATGGTTTGATCCATAAATGCGTTTGTTAAAAGCAAACTTGGTAATAAACTGGCTGATCGCTGAGTAACCAGTTTCTGGTTTCTCTAATAATCAAATACTGTCATCTTGTGGTCAAATTACAGAAAGCAGGTTTTAAAAAACGACAAAAATTTATTGTATATCACGCATTGGTATGAATGTAAAGCACTCAAGAGGTGTGCATTATTGTCAATAATGTCACAGCTGGACAAATGGCTCAGCCAATCAGATTCACGGACCGGAACTACACATTTTATAGACACTATCTGCACAAATGTGTTATACATCCAACACATTACACCTACATTACACGCAATTTTTTTTTTTTTTTTTTACGATTAGTTCCATTTTTATTTTTATTTTTTTCCTATAACAATTCTTACTGTTCTGGCTTTCTACAAGATCTTTTTGAAAAATGTTTATGGAAATCTTTTGTCAATGTATACCAAACCGCCAGTCAGACAAACACCTGGGATTTGTAGTCTATCCTAAAGTTACACTTAAAAATTATTATATTAACTCTTGTATTTGTATAATTTGTGTGTTGTTACACTGCAGCCACATGATTGCCTGATTTAATAATTTCTTAAATGACCAGCTATAAAATGCACCTTATAAAGGGTTCTGTAACTGTCAGATCATTAGAAATTAGTGTATTTTGATATAGGACTATAAAAAAATAGTTACAGAATGTGTATAGTTAGCTTATCTCGGGATTCAGAGCAGAAAGTTAAAGCAAAAAAATGAATGTTATTGTGGAACTCCTAGGCATTTAAAAAACAGTGAAATTTGTGGCTTCTTAAAAAGTCTTGTGTACTTGAGAACTTGTGTACAAGTGTTGAAAGTACTTACACTTATAGAGAGTACAGGTCCCACTTTGTACATGGAATAGCGGTCAGTACCCTCACAAATATCTGTGATGTCACTGATGTTGCCTGGGAGCTTCAGTTCCTCATGTATGAACTGAGCGAATGCCCTCATTCTGTTGGCACTGCCTCCGACACATACGAACTACAAAAAAATGCACCCCGATTAGTGGAAAGTCCTCATAGTGTAGTTTTCTTGTCTTTGAAATGAAATGCGTGATTTATGATTTATTTTGTGCACTTTGATTTCTGAAACAAACCTTGATGTCTCCAAACATAGCAGGCAAGTTGTGCGTTTTGGTGCTCAGGTTGAAGTGATACAGAATGTCCTCCTCCATGGTGTCCAGGTGAGGATTTTTCACATACTCCACATCGCTGTACAGAAATGATGACTGTATTTAATGTGTGACATCATAACATTCTGATACTACAATGTGCAAGGAAAATAATAAATGTCTCAACATTTTCCTCTATAAGCGAAGCAGACTGTATCATATTTATTATATATACTATGGCTTAGTGGTTCGCATGTTCGCCGCTCAGCGATGGGGATTTCCGGTTCAAATTAAATCTGAGTGAAGTTTCCATGTTCTCCCCATGTCCGCATGGGTTTCCTCCAGGTTCTCCGGTTTCCTCCCACAGTCCAAAAAACATGGATTCAAGGTAAATTGAATGCTCTAAATTGCCCTGTATAGTGTGTGTTTGTGTGTGAGTGAGTGTGTGGGCATGGGGAACCCCACCGTGACCGCAGTAGAGGAATAAGCAGAAGATAATGGATGGATGTCCACATTTAAAACAAATTTTAGGAAATTTTCTCCTTTTGTTGTCATGGTTTGACAGTTCTGCTCTCTCTCTTTCTCTCTCTCTCTCTCTCTCTCTCTCTCTCTGTGTACATGAGCTCCAAGCTGGCCATGACCGGTCAGTTTCACTGTGATTAATCGTTATCCCTCCCTTTTGTTCTAACAATACATATGATTTTGTCTCTTTGGGTTTCTAAACAGGTCCAAATGAGACTCGCATTTCTGTCGCGCCACCCGATGCACACGTTCCGTATCAGAGGCAGTGACCTCATTGTAACAATTTTAAAATTCTCAGACAGAGTTGTCCTCAGCGGTGTACTCAGTTTTGAGGTACTAACGTGGCACTTCACGTCGTCCAGGCTCAGCACGGCGCCGCGGTCGTTGTTGTTGCTGCGCTTGTGGTTCTTCTTCTTGCAGCGACACAGCCTGTACTTAATAACCTGCAGAGGACACACAATCACACACACACGTTAATATCGGCGTCCATTAAGAGGCTTTACACACACTGCCCGGTCACTACACACTCACTGCTGTTAAAGCCGCAGTAAGAAAGAAGGTCGCTATAATAAAAATAATAGAAATAATAACTATAATACGAGGGCGGCACGGTGGCTTAGTGGTTAGCATGTTCGCCTCTCAGCACTGGGGATTCCCGGTTCGAATCCCTATCTGGGTGGAGTTTCCATGTCCTCCCCGTGTCTGTGTGGGTTTCCTCCCACATCCCAAAAACATGGATGTAAGGTAAATTGAATGTTCTAAATTGCCCTGTATGTGTGTGTGTGTGTATGCCCAGCCGTGTAACTGGACACAGTTGCAGGCCGGTCCCAAGCCCGGATAAATGGGGAGGGGTGGAGAAAGCAATGGCAAACTACTCCACTATACGTGCCGACATACTTCGTGAATCACTATTCATGAAGTGACCGAGAGTCGGCTACGACTGATCGGGATAATCATCATCATCAACGGTCACGCATGATAAAATTTTATTTAAAGTGGTTATTGGATGTTGTTTTTTTCATTTTATGATGGATTTATGTTTTTATTTTGACCTATAAGGCAGATTTGTACCGTGTGTTCGGTTACAGTGGGATTCTAAACAAACTTAAAATGAATGATCCATAACCATTTACATCACTTAGGTTGATGCTTCCCGTTTGTCCACAGAGTCTAACAAGTTATGATGTATGTAGCATTTTCCTGGGCACGTCTACACTCATGGTCTGGGTTGGTGTCATCAGATATTTAGGGTATTTTCAGAAGTATAATGTGAGTATACTTCACTGGTTATCATTCACTATACACAGAAAATGAGGTCATTATATTTTAGTGCATTACAGGTTAACATGGTTTTAATACAGATGCCTATTCCTCACTGTCCATTTTTACCAATATTGCATTCCTGTCAGAAAAAGCCATCAGTGCTCTAAATCTTAAGCACCTAAACAATCAGACAGTGTACTGCTGTCGATTCAGACCATCTTTACTTATCCAGGTTCTTATACTCACAATGCAAGCAGCTCTTCCAAAGGTGCTGCGGTTCTGTTGCTGTGCAGGAATGATTTACCTTGGCTACACATTCTGTGGGTGGATTGTATTAGGACCTTATCATGAAAAGGTAAACTTTCATCTATGTATGTTTTTATAAAGTGCATGTACACTGCTCAAAAAAATAAAGGGAACACAAGTGGTGCAGCTTATTCAGGATGGCACATCAATGCTAGCCGTACCAATGTCCAGAGCATGGACCAGATACCAGGAAACAGACCAGTACACCAGGAGACATGGAGGGGGCCATAGTAGAGAACATCCACCGCCTCATCAGGATTACGCAGAGGCATTGTAGGGAAGTCATACAGGCACGTGGAGGACACACACACTACTGAGCCTCATTTGAACTCGTCTTGAGGAATTTCCAGCCTGGAGTTTGATTTTGGGTAGGATTTAAAATCCAGACCTCCATGAGATCATCATTTACATTTATGTTTATTCAGAACTAAGACGTACCTTTCTCACCTTCCTCCGTTCGCTGGTTTGTTCAATATCCTTATCAAACGCAAGACCTCTCGAGTCACATTGGCATCTTCCTGAGTACTTACAAGGCTGAACTTTGGCGTCTTTGGAAAAAGGGGTTTCACTTTCCTACGTTCCATTGTTCGTTCGCTATCGCCATCGAACGCAACACCTCGGGTGATTTGGGGTCTGGGCGGGTAGCTACAGAGCTGAAACTTGGCTCTGTCATTCCTTATCATTTAAAATATACGAACTAGATGAACCTAATAATGTGGCCAGTGAGAGAGATTAACATTTTGTTGTTTGGTTCTTCCCCTGCAGAGGGCTCTTACCCGAATCACTCGCGACTGAGGACACCTCCCCTCCCGCACTCCCACTCGCCGAGTCAACACCATGGCACTTCTGTGGGCTCACTAAGCCGGAGTAACTACACGCCACGCAGTAACGTCAGTCCCGCACCCACCGACAGTACGGCGGCGCCAGAGGGGCCCTCCAGTGCCCCGGACTCTGGCAGTGCCCAAGACAACTGGCTCCTCAACAGCAACATCCCTCTAGAGACCAGGTAGGATGGAGGGTTTGGTTTTTGCGTGGAAAATAAACTCAAATTATAACCAAAAGATGAGAATATCACCTTCTAATTAAAGGACACTAATTGTTGCTCGTGTGCTTTTGAACAAAGTCATGCATGTTTTGTACCAGCGCTGCGGCATGTGCAGCGAGCCATCGCAAATTGCCCAGCAGGCGAAAGGTCATCTGGTGCACTTCTACCTAATGAGGTCCAGGTGGAACAATGTCGCACCAGGTCACCTTTAAAAAGCCCTCAACTCGAGCATGGGTCACCGCTGAAAAAAAAAAGGCCGCAATTAGTCCTCTCCCTGTGCATTCCATAACGCCTCGAACGTTCCGAGGACCGGGATAAGACATTGACATGGAGCAGGCTGGAAGAGCGTGAGCCAGATTGGCCATATTGCGCATGGAGAGGCTCATTGACTCCGCGCGCCAGAGGTCTCGTTGCAAACGGCTCCTCCGCGAGGCAGCTGTCGTCAGTGTCCGCAGCTGTGCTTCTTCTTGTTTTCGGCGTTTTGTTCATACAATAAAGGCTGGGAATTCGGTCCATGTGGGAATATCAGGCTTCATATTTTCGTTTATAAAGCCTGGGGAGGGAGGCGTGCACAAGCTTTCACGCCGTTAAGCCGAGGGGTCAGTCGAATGAGTCAGCATGGCTGTGGTGTTACAATAACGCACCGTGCGTTGAAAGACGTGGTGACACGAGACCTAAATACTGTTCAGCGTGACAGCCACGTTTGGTGGCGTGTGACGAGAACCATGCGGAGTCACAATTCTCAGGAGCTCTAATCACCGTCGACTCTCTCGCCGTCTTTCAGCTGCCGTCGTCGTGTAGGTCTGTACCGTACCGTACCGTGAGCCGTTTAGAAACACAGTGGGTATTTCCTAAGAGGCTCCACTCACTGGATGCTTAATAACCACTGCAATGGGCAGCCGTTTGATGAGTAGCTTCTTTAGCTTCACCCGCAATGGAGACCGGGGTTCTGAACAAAACACAGGAGAGAGAGAGAGCTGGACGTGGCAGAGATGAAGATGCGATGGTTCCCATAAATGAGGTTATGTATGAAAGGGACGGTACAGGTAGGACATTTTGGGCACAGAGTCGGGGAGGTGAGGTCGAGGGATGAGGATTATCTTGGGGGGATGGGACCATCAGGAAGGAGGAGCAAGTATGCAGTAGCCACGCAACCTCAGACTCATCCGTTTCACCAAATTACAATCAGTATCATCATCAGAACCTTTTACGTCTTAATCCGTGTTCGTTACAGCGATAAAGTACGCGGGGGCGGGGCATTATTGTGAATAAATCACAGGAAAAAGGTGTCGTTAGGCCTGACGCAAAGCGGAGTGCAGCTACACCTCCTTACCGTGATTTATTCACAATAATACGTAACCGTCAAGTGTCTTTGCTTTTATAAGGCGGTTACAAACTTACTGTTATGACAAACAAGCTTCCATAAATAAGTGACAGGTTTCTGGTTTCTCTAACAATTGAATGGTGCCATCTAGGGGCCAAATACAGAACACAGTTTTAAAAAATGGGAAAATTATATATTGTTTGTCACGCATTGATACGAATGTGAAGCGTTCAGAGGTGTGTGTTATTGTCAATAATGTCATTTTTAATAAAACCCTGTTTATTTTTGGCATTTTAAATCTCGCCGTCCACCCAGATTGCCATATATGGGCATAACGAGGACCATAAAAAGATCCAAGACTCCAGAGATGCTAATTCATATTTATTTCGGATTCCGTTCTTGTTTTTCTTGTTCTTCTTGTTCGTGTTTTCCGGAGATAATGACATAATTAATGCTTTATCTCGGAACAACAACACATTGTTTTCCCGTGATAACTAACGAACAGGTCACCGTGGTCCCCATGTGGTGAGGGATGGCATTCAGGACAACAATGGCTGGGGAGCAGGAGTGTGCGATATGACACATGAAATAACCTTGATGGTACAAAATAACAATGCACTGAGGAGAGACAATTAAGCTTGAGCTCTGACCGGCTTTGTTGTGGACTCCATGCCCATTGGTCAATAATGGCATTCTCTGCTTTGTTACCTCTGAATAGCAGAGTGCTGACATATATAGCGGGCCGTTGCTATGAATGCCATGTTTCTGCTTCACTTTTGCAGAAGCCATGTAATAATTTACCAGCAAATCATCAATTAATTCACTGCTTTAGCTGAGTCAGCCCCTTTTCTTAACTCTGTTCTTTGAGGATCAGGATCACCACAGAGCAGGTACCAATCTCCTGGGTGGAGCAGAGGGGTGGAGGTGTCCTATAAAGCCGGGGTCCTCGAGTACAAACCAAAAATCATTTATTTATTTAGAAGTTTACATCCATCCATTAGCTTCCGCTTATTCCTCTACTAGGGTCGCGGGGGGGTTCCCCATGCCCATCCAAGGGAGAATGTCTCGGGCGCTGGGCAGATACACCCTGGACAGGGTGCCAATCTATCGCTGGCACACTCACTCACACATCTACACACACTATACAGGGCAATTTAGAGCATTCAGTTTACTTGGAATCCATTAGGTGGAAGCCCAAAAACCCATGCGGACACAGGGAGGACATGGTAACTCCACCCAGTTTGGGATTCGAACCGGGGATCCCCAGCGCACACGGCTGAGATGCGAGCGGGATACCCACTAAGTCACCGTGCCACCCGGAGGAGGTGGTAAGGCCCAAAGGGAAAGGTAGCCAGCAAACAAATGGTGGTTACCATGGCAACGAAAAAAGGACCAATTTAAAAAAGCAGGAATTATTGAAAAAAAGCTTTAACAATATGTCCATGACCCAAATAACCCCCCTCCCCCCCCCCCAACACGTATTAGCACGCACTTACACAGCACCACCTGTCTGTACCTCACTGCTACTGCAGGTACTGCAATAATACCTGCTCTGTGGAGGCTCTCTGAGGGTCCTGATTGTATAACATATATACAAATATGATCATGTTCAACATCAAATATCATTATTATTATCATTATTATTATTATTAATTGTGATTTTTTTTGTTGTGAGGGTGGGGCATTACTAATCGAGGTTTGTGAGGTTGCGTGGATGCTACATACTACGGCTTTACGGGTTGAACGGCGCTTACTACATTAAATCTAGTACCAACTGTGCAGTATGCGATTTCATACACGTCTTATTCCTCAGACTGTTTAAAGCTGTTTTTTTATGGTAACATCTCGGACTTTTTTGCTTTGCAGGTGATTTAGCATCTAGCAAACCTCATGATTGAGGTTCTTAATGTTATACATTCTATGCAAACCTTCCTCGTTTTATTAGATTCATATTATTCCGATTCAGAAGCTCGCACAGTTACGCTTAAGACTTTTATAATGAATGTCTTGTTTTTTCCCTCCAAATAGAAGGTTATATAGCGAGCTGACAGAATGTCTATAAATGTTGTTTGTTAACTGCACACTACACGGAAAGCACATGGCCTGGCGCTGACCTCCCGCTCAGACGTCCACCAAACCATTCAAACCATCAACGCTCTGTAACAAGAGAAAAGTCCAGAGGTCGTCCCCCCGCCTTCAGAGCCTCAGGGCTTGAGATTCTTAGCATTTGATGGGTAATTAGAGGTAAACATGTATGTACTGGTCGAGGCAATACGTTTACGGGAACCCAGAAGGCGTGAGTCCCTTCGGTGCTCCAGCTTTGGGTTCACATCGATCTCCAGAGCGTGTTTGCTCGGGCTTGCTGTTTTAGAAAGCTCCTATGTATCAGTACAGTGCGCTGAATGCTGATGACCGGATCACGCAGGCGGCTCCTCATGCATGGCGGATGAGAGATCAGGGCCATCAGGGCAGGGCCAGAGGAGGACAGATGGATACCGGCATCCCGTTTGAAAAACACACAGCGGCTTGAACCCGCATCCAACCTGAGTTAATTTCGTACGTGACCCGACCCATCGCAAATTCCAAGGCCTCAGATACGATTCCAATAAGTAGAGCAGATTCTTTTAGCTCTGTGCTTCTTCCACCACGTTCTGAAACAAAGAGGGCGGAGCATTATTGTGAATAAATTACGGGAAAGGGGTGTGGTTAGGCACGATGGAAAGCGGAGTACCGTTACACGTTAATAATCTGATCTTCTGTGACGTCATATAGTCCGGTTTTTAAAATGAACGCCGATCGCTGGGCAACAGGTTTCCGGTTAGAAAGGCTCCTTAAACCAATACCAACCCCCCCTTATTAAACAAGCCCCACCCCTTTATATAGTGTTGGTGTGGGTGAGTGTGTGCCCAGTGATTGATTGGCGCCCTGTTTTGGCTATAAATAGGCACAGTGCCCGAAATGTTCTCTACTGGGCAGACCTCGGAAACCAACCCCTCCCCCTTATTAAACAAGCCCCACCCCTTTATATAGTGTTGGTGTGGGTGAGAGTGTGCCCAGTGATTGATTGGCGCCCTGTTTTGGCTATTTTGGCACAGTGCCCGAAATGTTCCCCCTGCTGGGCAAACCTAAGAAACCAACCCCTCCCCCTTATTAAACA
>JAOUQT010015433.1:0-12001 GCA_025769995.1 Xyliphius kryptos | reverse complement strand
CTTTACCAAATACAGGGGGCATATTTTCAAACCTAAAAATAATCATTACTTGTAATTAATAATTGCTTTTTTTATTCCAATATTAAATTCTATGAAAGAACAATTGAGCTGTACGTTATAAAGAGATCGTCGAACCTTGTAAAGCTACTTATCCTGCATTCTAGTCACTGCACACTGATGATTAAAGAAGCTTTGTTGCAGAGGGTCTGACAGGATCCATGCTGGGGCGAGAGTCTTTAGAGAACGAACGCACACATTCTCAAGTGAGAAATCTGCTGCGTCGCCAGTTGCCACATATAGTCGTAACCATGGTGACGGCAGCTCCGGATCCGAGGCTGCCATTAAAAATAAACGTATAGGAGGATGTGGTGTGGTATATAGTCAATAAAAAAGGGGTACTGCGATGTATTAGTCAGAGAAAACGATAGATAGATAGATATTTGGGATGAAATCAGTTTGGCTACTAAGTCGCGTGGAAAAAAAGGGTCGCGTGTTTAAGCCACTATATCTGGTTGGTATTCCAGTCATCGTCATTATAGTATTTCCATTCACTGTCCCTCGTTGAGATGTCTTTGCCTTTGCATGTTGGCTACGTCCCCAGAGGCTCTCAAAACCCATTTCTCAAGGGGATCCATTCAGCTTTTGGCTTTTTAACTCAGTGGGAACTGACAGGCCTCGCAAAATCTCCAGCCCAACACTGAGGCTGTTTGGCAAGATGCAAGTATTTTACATTTAGCTATACTGTATGTTCTTCATAGTTGCCATGATCTATGGAAATGGAACAGCCCTATTGACTTTACCAATGATTGCCAGTGCTGCAGAACCTTGTCTTTGTACCCGTCTTGCATGTTGAGGATGCAAGCGGTTCTTCAGCTGATGTTAAATTAAAGCATATCTAACCAAACACTGAATAACAGCAAAGCAGGATCTACACATAACGGGATAGGAGAAAACAGGAAGCAATACTCAGCTTTACCTAAGGCACATAAATGAGCAGCTGGAAACTGAAACCAATTCATGAAGATAGAAAAAATATTAACTACAGTTACAGAATGAGAATCATTTATTCACTGCAGCTACATTAGAACACTGCAATTACAAAATTGCAGACCGGTACCTTAAAGACATAAAATGTCTTTAAAGACATAAACTTCTGGTGTAAAAAGTTGACAAGTCAAATTTGTGCATCTTCGCGTGGTGTCATAATAGGAACAGCCAAAAGAAGAAGGAGGAAAAAATATCCAAAAAAGGACACAGTTACAGTTTGATCAGGAGGAACTACACAGTACCCTGATGACACCCTGAGTTCAATGAATCTTTGGAATTAGAGAAATGATTGGAGTATGGTGTATCCCGCAGAAAGGAAGTAAGAAACAAAGAACAGATGGATAAAGAAAGAGGACAGGAAATTTAAGAAAAAGAACCTAAAAGGAATTAAAGGTAACTAAATGAAATAAAACGTAATTGAAAAACAAAACAAAAGTCAAAGAAAGGACAAGAAGAAAAATTTTATGAATTAAAACTAAATGAAAGGAACAAAGTTAAGGAAACAAAATCAAAGGCATGGAAACAAAGAAAATTTAACAAAATGAAAGAAAATTTAAGAAAAGCAAAAAACTAAATGAACGGAAAGCGAACAAAATTTAAGGAAAAGTAAAGAAATAAAATGAAATTAAAGAAATAAAGCCAAAAGGAAACCAAATTAAACAGATAGAAAAGGAACGGAATTAAAGGAAATTAAAAATTGAAAAAAACAACACAAAATAAAACAAAGGGAAACAAAACGAAATTAAAGAGAGGAAATAAAAAGAAATTCGATAAAACAATGAGAAAGTAAGTAAAGGAAAATTACTGAAAAAGAAAAAATAAAAAAAGGAAACAAAACAATGGAAACCAAACAAAAGGAACGGAAATGAAACAAAAGGAAATTAAAGAAAACAATAAAACAACAACCAAAAGGAAAAGTAAAGAATTAAAATGAATGTACAGGAAATAAAAAGAAATGAAATTAAAGGACTAAAGCCAAAAGGACACCCAAATTAAATAGAAAGAAAATGAACGAAATTAAAAGAAATGAAGAGAAACATCACAAAATAAAACAAAGGGAAACAGAACAAAATTAAAGAAAGCAAAACAACAAAAAAGAAAGGAATGGAAAATTAAAGAAAAAGAAATGATAAAAAAAAGGAAACAAAACAAGGGAAAACAAACAAAATTAAAGGAAGTGAAACAAAAAGAAATTAAAAAAAAAAAAAACTAAACAAAACGAAAGTGAAGGAAATGTAAGGAAAACTAAAAAAAATAAAAAGAAATGAAATTAAAGGACTAAAGCCAAAAGGAAACCCAATTTAAATATAAATTAAAGGAAACGAAAAGAAACAACAGAAAATAAAACAAAGGGAAACAAAAGGAAATTAAAGAGAGGAAACGAAATTAAATTCAATAAAATGAAAATTTGAAAAATTGAAGAAAAAGAAAGAAACAAAGGGCGGCACGGTGGCTTAGTGGTTAGCACATTCTCAGCGCTGTGGACTCCCAGTTTGAATCCCAATCTGGGTGGAGTTTCCATGTCCTCCCTGTGTCTGTGTGTTTTTTCTCTGGTTTCCTCCCACATTCCAAAAACATGGATTCCAGGTAAATTAAATGCTCTAAATTGTCCTGTATAGTGTGTGTGGGTGTGTGTGTGTACCCAGCGATGGATTGGCACCCTGTCCTGGGGGTATCTGCCCAGTGCCTGAGAGGTTCTCCCCTGGATGGGCATGGGGAACCCCACCGTGACCCTCGTAGAGGAATAAGCGAAAACAAAATTACAGAAAATACAAATAAAGGAATAAATTTGCTGTATTATCAAACGACTAATTATCAGCTGCTCCTGTCCACAGACCAGGTCTGTAGAGACAGAAACCGTGAACTCGACCGTATTGTAGTTCAGTCCATGAAGAACCAAAAGCAGCCTCTTAACTTTAATCGGGTCTGAAAGGTTCCTCTACTGGACTGTTTATAATTCCACCCGATTTCTTTATACTGTTCTGGAGAAGGGCATCTGTTAAAAGCTGTAAATACATTTAAGACCATATGGCGTTTGTGGATCTTTAATAATTTGCTCGCGGAACTTGGCAGGTGCGTCCAACCAGGCGAACCCCCACACGCCTGCTGCTCTGGTGTATTTATTAAGATGACGTACTTTATTATCTCGTTTGGTTTTAAATGGTAATCCTGCGATATTGAAGAACAAAACGACATGGCAGCAGTTGTGAGGGTGTCAGAAGCCTGAACTCTGTGAAGGTGAAATATCCCCATTTCCTTTGTGTCTCCAGGCAACCAGCTGAATCTTCACTTTTATGACTTTACTTTTCACGATCAAATATAGAATTAAAGTGGGTTGAATGCCTCTCTGCCCCATTTCTCCTTAACCTGCTTTTACATCATGCATGCAGTACACACACACACACACACACACAACCACACACTGAACACTTCTTGGTGTGTCTGGAGAGCTCTTCTGTCCTTCTCAAGGACATTTCCAGAAGCTAATGAACCTCATACTCATAGACCCGTTAGTAGTTCACATCCCCCGGTGGAATATCAGTACACACGCCGACCGCGGCGTTCTCACAGCGAGTTATTATCCGAAATACACTTCTGTCCCATCAGTCCATCTTCCTTTCTTTCTTAGTTTGGTTCATCTGTTGGTCTGTTTTATTCCCTTTAATTTCCATCCATCCATCCATTATCTTCTGCTTATTACTCAACTAGAAGGAATAAGCAGTGGGGTTCCCCATGACCATCCAAGGAGAACATCTTGGGCGCTAGGTTCAGGACAGGGCACCAAACACACACTAAACGGGGCAATTTAGAGCCTTTAATTGACCTGGAATCCATGTTTTTGGACCGTGGGAGGAAACCGGAGAACCCTGAGAAAACCCACGCAGACACGGGGAGGACATCTCCATCCAGATCGGGACTCATTTTGTTTCCTTTATTTCCTTAGTCACGTATTTCGCGTTCGGTGGTCACCAGTAATTCATTACACCTGCAGGTGCATCGGCAGCCAATTAGGTTCTTGTCAGTAGTTTGTTGCTGGGACATTACAAGATCATGGGTTCCGTCAATTTAGAGCGGCGCTTCCGTCTTTCCAACGCATGTTCCAGTGCACGGCTAATCGACTAGTCTTGGCGGCTGTTTTCACCACCCGAAACGTTCACCCCTGGATGAGCATGGGAACCCTCGTGACCCTTGTAGAGGATTTATCGGTGGATAATGGATGGTTACATTACATTTACGCTTTTATCCAAAGCGACCTACAAATATCCCAACTTGTTTGGGGTCAGAACACAGGGTAGACACAGCCCCCATGGAGCAATGAGGGTTAAGGGTCTTGCTCGCGGACCCACATTGGGTAACTTCAATGGGATTGGTAGTCCAATGCATTTACCACTGAGCTACCCCGCCCTCAAAAGTAAATAATTTGTCTCTGGTTGTTCCATCTCACAAGGTGGGGTCCGGCCACTCATTTTTCCCAGCATGCCGTGTGCCCCCAAACAAGTGCAGAAAGATCATCGCACATATTGTCCTGACTGCACCTCCTCCAAGCTATTTTAGCTTTGGGACCTGCAGGACATCTGATGTAGATCAGGTTGCAGCGATTGCAACGCATGACTCATCTCATCATCCTGCGCTGTATTTACGGCCTGGCTAAAGCTCCGCAGCTGGACGGAACATGACACTTCGGCTTGGCTAGCACAAGGCCATCTTAGGGCTCTGGTTTAGAGAGCTGGAGTCGCACATTCAAATCTGCCTGCTGGACTTTAACGCTGAAACGGCCGGGCCATGCCATACACGACGAGTCACACTGACAGCAGCATGCAGGGTTAATAGGTCAAAGTGGGGGCGAGCACTTGCCTCTGTCTCTCTTTGCTTTGCTTTGCTACGTTCCTGCTGGCTGCCGTGAGCGACGGACTTGGTGGAAGAGAAAAACCGTTGGCTTCCTCCCCTCCCATGCCCCATGCCTGTGGTGTGTTAAAATAAATCGGTGCGCACGTCCCGCCCCTTTACTCACACTAGACATTACCTTATACAAGACCCACTGGAGAGCCTGCCACCTCCCTCTCCCTCTCCATCTCTCCTTCCATCTCTCTCCCTCAGTCCTGACCCGGACTCGCCCAACTCCACCCCTTTCCTTCATCCCATACTCCCTTTCCCTCTCGCGCTCGCTCCCGCTCTCTTTTCCGCTTCCTCTCTTGTGGAATGTGTACATGAACTCACATGACTCGACAGATCCGGAGGTCTGCAGGGGGATATGGTTCAACTCATATGGTCTTTCCCAGACGGCGTAAAGACTTTTAAAAGACATGAAACAGGAGTCCTTGCTCGATGTCCACCAGATATATTTAGGCCCATGAACACACGTTGGGCTCCTTAGTGCCAGTCAAGGTTAACGGTGATACTACAGAAGCCGATGCCACTCTATTTCAGACAATCCCATCGGGGGCAAACAGTTTGGAACAAGAGCACTTCCTGTTCCGACAAGCCCGTGCCCCTACGAACAGCAGAAGGTCTGTAAACATAGATGGTTTATTCTGGAGGAACATCTAGTGCCTGCATGGAGCACTGACCCCAGAGTCACTGTGACCAAAGAAAATGTTCGAAAGCAAGAGCTAGCGTGAATGAGAGGTAAAGATCCATTAGCCCACGTGCTTCCTTAGCTCCGCCTCTCATTCATCAATATTCAAATTCACCACCCACAACGAAACCTGAAGGAATGGAAGAGGGGACTGACCTCAAATCGTCCGATAGAAATGTCTTTTTCAACGCCAGTTTACAGCAGGCCGGCCCAACAACTGACGTCCACGGACATCTCCGGTCAGTCGGCGCACGCTGCAAGAAAGACAAACAAACAAGGCTTATTGGAAAAAATCCTGCATTCTGCCGAGGCGCTCAAGAGCGCAGCTTAAGCCCCGATTATGCTCCTGTCAGGCCTGATGGATTCGGCTAAAAATAAAAGACAATAAAAGAAAAGCCGGCACCCGTGATTACTGAATGAACGAGCCCCGCTGCATTTCCCCCTCAGACACTCGAATCCATCCACCCCATTCACACCCACTTTCTTTCCCACCGAAGAAAAGGTTCGCTCGAAGAAGAAAACAACAGCATTCCACGAGGATTTTTTACCCCTCCCCTTCCCACCCCCCAAGATCCAGAAAGAAATACGAATCAAAAATGAGAGCGCGAGAGTATGAATGAAAAGAAGTAGAATGGGGCCAGAGAGAGAGAGTGGGAATCCCTTTCTCTTTCACTGACTTCATCCCTATCGCATTTCACACACACCTCAGCGGCCAATTCATACGGGATGGATCACATCACAACACATTAGTACTGGGAAGATCCAGGAAGTCAGACACCAGGAACATAATCTCCATAGGGTTTGGAGACGGAGATCTGTGTGTGTGTCTGGTGGGGGGGGTCACTATTAGGAGAGTATGGTGCTGCGATGCTGAAGGTCTGGGAAGTCCTCTGCAATTTCTACCCATGGTTATTTTCCATATGAGATTTGTGTCCAGTCACAAGAGCTCATATGTCAACCATCATCCCGATGCTTTTCAAAGACCTTGACTGGAGTCGTGGACATGGCTCCTTAGAGCTCCTGGGTGGAGTCTTGCTGAAAGTGGAAAGGATGGCTACCCCAATGGAACAGAGCTTCGGGTCAAAGGGTAATCGCTGGATTTTAAGCAGGGGACGGCACTGTGGTGGGTGGCTCTGTCACGGCACAATCCCGGTTGGATTCTCGTCTCCAGAGTTTCTGCTGCATGTTCTCATGTCAGCATGGATTTTCTCAGGGTTCTCTGGTTTCCACTTAAATCTCAAAACATGCGAGTCGATAAGCTGGGCTATGTGTGGTAATGACTCCAGTTCTGGGCCTGGACCACTGCGACCTTCATATTCTTGAGGTTATTGTTGAGTTTCCTTCCTTTACCCCTCAAACAACTCTCTTAAATTCCATATAAGAAAAATATGGAATTAAAAAACACATTTTTCAGGACCAGATACCAGACACAATCAGGTCTAAAGTTCCTTCTCCCAAAGTTGGCATTGAATAACCCAACGGAGGTGAGAATAATGGGATTGCTGTGTGTCTGAACATCGTATGTGATCATAAACGCTATTTTGCTGAACCTAATCCCCGCTCTACACGTCGCCCCTTAAACACTTCATGCTGTTTTCCAGATGTGCAGCCAGTTTCTGTGAGCCGTGTTTTCATGTTCCACCAGCTCATCCGGCCTCATGGCTATGGTTGCACTGTAATCACCGGCCCAGGCCGCTTTCAGCCTTTTACACAGCCTCCCCGCGCTGACGTGAGAATTTCTGACCCCACAAGGGTAGTTTAGCCTAAAGCCCCAGCATTTTCCCCGAAGTGGGGGTTGAACGCACACCCAGTAAAATGAGTCACCTCTAAGGTGATCTAGTAAAAAATGGGCTCATGGATTTTTCAAGCCTGGTTCTTTTTTAAGAGCACATGTGAGGACGAAGACAGAAAATTAGGTCTGGTTGGTGTGAAGGTGCAAAGAGGTGGTGGTAGCTCAGTGGGCTAGCAATCCATGGGTTGTGGGTTCAAATCCCAGGTCAATTGAAGTTACCGCTGTGGATCCTTGAGCAAGCCTTAAGCAAGACCCTTAACCCTCATTGCTCCAGGGTGCTCCAGGGTATCAACCCTGTGTTCTGACCCCAATCATCAAGTTGGGATACCTGTAAGTTGCTTTGGGGTCCATCTCAGTCAGTGGAGCTAATGAAATGAGTAATGGTTGCAAAGCTAGATTCTTAACCACAACCTTAATATTTGCTCTGTGGTGGTCCCGTTGAGCTCCTAACCAAGAAAGACAGTGGACAGACGTGGACTACAGTAACCATAGAACTACACAGGTCCATCTGAGTCAGTGGAGCTAGTGAAATGAGTAATGGGTGCAGAAAACATGGCGGTGTAACTGATAATTGTGTGCATAATGCTATTTATTACACATGAAGCAATAAGTGATGCAGCAGAGTCAAAAATAGATCCCTCTCTCACCCCTTAATCCCTCCTTCAACTCTCTTGTTGAATGCAGCTGTCCTGCCGATCATGTATGACAGAGTTGTTTATGATTGAGGCTACAATCCAATAGTGGCACTTAAACCCAGTTTATCTACAGGTACTATCCAATAAGGAGAACATGCAAACTCCTCAGACACACTGACCACTGAGAATAATTGCATGGTTGACTGAGAGGTCACCTTCTTTCACTGAATATTATAAGGTTTTTGACCGTAGCTGTGGTGGCTTAGTGGTTAGCATGTTCGCTTCTCAGCGCTGGGGATTCCCGGTTCGAATCCGGATCTGGGTGGAGTTTCCATGTCATCCCCGTGTACGCGTGGGTTTCCTCCGGGTTCTCCGGTTTCCTCCCACAGTCCAAAAACATGGATTCAAGGTAAACTGAATGCTCTAAATGGCCCTGTATAGTGTTTGTGTGTGTGTGTGTGTGTGTATGTGTGTTTGTGGATATGTGAGTGAGTGTGTGCCCAGCAAATATTGGCGCCCTGCCCAGCGGCCGAGATGTTCTCCCCTGGATGGGCATGGAGACCCCACTGCAACCCAAATAGAGGAATAAGCGGAAGACAATAGATGGATAGATGGAAGGATGGACTGTAGCCATGACGATGGTAGCCATGGTAATCAGGTTCAGTTGCAGCCGCGATTTGTTCCACCTGTAGATGCATCTAAAGCCAATTATCGGTTCCAGCATTGAGCGCTTGAAAACTCACAGTTCATGAGCTCAGCCACTGGGACCTTTTTTCTGGAGTTTGCGTGTCCAGCGGTGACCCTTTTATTTCGCACCTTATTTTTCTCGACTGGACGCTCTGCTGCACATTGAGAAAAAGAGGGCGGAGCCTAGTGCACCAAGTGCTGCTACCATGCTGTCCGCCGGCAGCAGGGCACTGCCCGACTCGCCATCCCACCGCATGGAATGACAGTCGAGCCAAGGCATGAAACGGCATTGTGTTTCCACAAGCCAAGTATCGGCAGCGGAGCATTAAACCTTCATGTTTTTTGCAAACTCAAAATATTACATCATAAGGGGAAGCCCTCTGGCCTGAGAAATTCTTCATGGTTGGACGTTTAGCCATCAATGGTCTTAAGAGCCAGAAGAATGGAGGAAAGACAGGCACCGAGGACATGAATGGGTGTCATTGTGCTGCAGCAGAGGCAGCAGTCTGGATTGAAATGCAGAGGTCTGAATCACACTCCAGAGGTGGTCTTTTATGTGGCCATCACTTCCATGGCCCTGCTTCCCAGGGAAAGTGAGACCCACCGTGACCCCCGTCCCGATTCCGCCCGGGTGACTGCGGGGACGGCTTTTTCGGCCACATCGTCAGCCCGCACAAATTCACTTTTTCCACCAGCCCCCGCTTGCACCCTGATGTAATGCAAACCATGTGTATCGCCAGCGCGAGCGACGCGCTAAAATCACATTCCCCAGCGATAACAACTGGAGTGTTATTCAGAGTCTTACGTGGCACTTCTGAGACACTCGGAAAGCAAAACAATCTCTGTCCGCCGCCTTCTTTTGCCCCACAATTCCTTCATTAAAAGGAATTTCTGCAGCGTGATGGGGCAAATTCGCCCACTTTGACTTATAAGTGCATGCAACATGCCTTACGACGACTCCAACAATAGCCCCTTTCATTCCCCCACCACACACACACACACACACACACACACACACACACACACTCACACACACCAGGGGCATACTGGGAGATAGCTCAGCTCACATGCTGCATTTGAACTCAAGGCAAACCAAGCGGTGGCCTCCACATATGCCGTGTCACTTCAACTTCACAGAGTCACGTGCTCCGTGTTGCCCGTGCATGTGGTACCAATTATGGAACTATGAAAGAGTACCTAGGTGCACATGTGAAGCCCCTGCAAACGTGGATAAAACATTGATTACACAGAAACATCCCACGCTAAAGAAGGTCCATCTGTGTGTTTGAAACATTTTGAAGGTCTGATGCGTAAAATCCATATAGAACCTTTTTCTGTTCCTTAAAGTTTGGGATATTTCTGCACCAGCACCCTACGTCACCTACTAAGTGCAGAAGCTGAGGATACACAATTAGTACCAGTTCTGGTAACAGTATAAAATCAGAAGTTATTCTCGATGTATCTTATCTCTTCGGTACTAGAACTAAAGGAGCTGGAATTTTTTGAATACGGTTTCCAATTTAAGGACCCAGTTTACGAACGCATGGATCAAGTTCTACCAGCAACATTTACTTTCAAGTGAACAAATCTTTTGTAGTGTAGTAAAAAATACAAAATTCCACCAGAACCCTTTTGAGGAGCTGTACCAAACCATTACGTTTTTGCAGAACTACATTTTCCAGTTTAAGCAGCAAAGCTTCTGATGAAGCCCCAGAGGTCCAAGTTGCCATGGTGCTTATTTTTGTATTTCCACTGTTGCTTCGGTACCAAACATTGTGTTTTCCACCATTTTACACGAACCAGGTTTGGTACTAAATATCTCATTTGTAGTTCTTAAGGTTCCATTTTAATAAGTACGAGTCCAATGAATTTGGTTATTGCTGTAGATGTATTTGAACGTAGGCTGAATTAGCGCTTACGTTCCAGAATGTTCTCCCTCCTGGACTCAGACAGGGAAGTCTCACCTGACTGTGACCTTCCAAAAGTAGGGTTTGCCTTTAAGTGGTGTAACTTTTCAGACTGCTATTAAACTCCTACTTTACAGGCGACAGTGAAAGAGGAGCTGGAAGCTTTTTTTTCCGCTAGCTTTTACATTCGCAGTAAAGTTTGGAGAAAATTTTTGTTTTGAGATTGGCACTAAACCAGCACTGTGGGTGGAAAAGTGGTACATGGGGTTTTAAGTCCAGTTCCCAAACCAGGATCCGTTGGACGTAGCTGCCGGTCAACAAGATGCTGAAGGAGTAAAGAGACATCAGAGCATTAAAGTGACCTTCAGTTGAAACTTTGAGACCCTGGTGCACACGTTAAGTGAATGTAGATAAAATGATCACACAGAACCATCCCACGCTCGAGAAGTTCCAGCTTTCTGTTTAAAACATTTGGCAAGCTAAAAGGTCTGACGCTTAAAATCCATATAGAACCTTTTTCCATTCCTTAAAGTTCCTGATATTTCTGCACCAAACTGCCATAACTATCAAACATCAGACTGGGTTCTGTCAGTGCTGGTCCTCACAAGGTTTCTTTCTTTTAACACAAAACAATTACCACTGCCACTTCACCCTGCTCTGTGAGGTTTAAAACACTGTAAAGATTTAGGTTTAGAACACTGTAAAAGTTCAGGTTAAGAAAACTGTTAAAGTTTGTGTTTAGAACACTGAAAAATTTCAGGTTTAGATTCTGGTGTAGAACACTGTAAATGTTCAGGTCTAGAACACTGGAATGTTTTGGGTATACAACGTTGTAAAGGTTCAGGTTTAAAACCCTGTAAAAGTTCAGGTTTAGCACTTTGTAAATGTTTATGTTTAGAACAATCTAAAGGTTCAGGTTTATAAAACTGTAAATGCTCAGGATTAAAACACTTTAAAGGTTCAAGTTTCAAACACTGTAAAGGTTAAGGTTTATAACACTAACAATTCAGGTTTAAAACACTGTAAAAGTTTATGTTTAGAACACTGTAAAGGTTAATGTTTATAAAACTGTAAAGGTTCAGGTTTATAACACTAACAGTTCAGGTTTAGAACACTGTAAAGGTTTATGTTTACAACACTGTATAGGTTCATGTTTATAACACTGTAAAGGTTCAGGTTTAGAACACTGTAAAGGTTAATGTTTATAACACTGTAACAGTTCAGGTTTAGAACACTGTAAAGGTTCAGGTTTAGAACACTGTAAAGGTTCGTGTTTAGAGCACTGTAAAGGTTCAGGTTTAGAACACTGTAAAGGTTCGTGTTTAGAGCACTGTAAAGGTTCAGGTTTAGAACACTG
>JAOUQT010015422.1:0-12001 GCA_025769995.1 Xyliphius kryptos | reverse complement strand
TTTTATTTTTTTATATCTGATCAAAAGTTTAAGATCATAGCCTTTAAAAGCCAAAATCTGCGCAAAAAAATTTGGATTTTACGTAATTTTCTGTCAAGTATTTATACTGTCAAGACATTCTGATGGCCAAAGCAAAAAATCTTACTGACTTTAAAAATGGTAGAGTTGTTCAGCTGCATAAACAAGGCCTCTCACAACGTGCCATCGCTGCTGAGTTTGGACGCAGTAAGACAGTCATTTAGCATTTTTTAAATGATTCTGAGGGCTATGGAACAAAAAAGTGAAGTGGTAGACCCAAAAAATGTAACCAGAACT
Organism: Xyliphius kryptos; assembly: GCA_025769995.1. Taxonomy (NCBI): domain Eukaryota; kingdom Metazoa; phylum Chordata; class Actinopteri; order Siluriformes; family Aspredinidae; genus Xyliphius; species Xyliphius kryptos. The sequence continues at coordinate 11,686 of JAOUQT010015422.1, read as the reverse complement.
GCACCGCAGGATTCGATTGGCTGTCATCGAGACACAGGACGATCCTCTACCCAAATTAAGGTCACTACTGGTGTTAACTGCACCCCAATAACCATCAGACAGCATCTGCGAGGGAAGGGCTTCAGAAACAAAAATCTTCAAAGGCCACTTCTTCTTTAACACTACTAAATTGCCCGTTTGTACTTTGCAAGGGCGCACAAAATATGGAACATTCTTCTTTTAGCATTGTGAAGCTCTACTTAGAAACCTCTTAAGATCCAATAGTGCAACATGCAATTTGGAAATTTTTTTTAACCGGCCTTAAAATTATATTTTTAAAATTTTAATTTATTTTAGTTATTCTAGCTTAAAAGTGAAACTTGTATATTATTTGTTACACACAGACTTATATGTTTCAAATTTGTATTACTTTTAATTTTGATGATTATAACTGACAACGAATGGAAATCCCAAATTTAGAAAAATTAAATTAATAGTTGAGACTAATACAAAAAAAAAAAAAAGACTTTTAGATATGTTGGCCAACTGAAAAGTATTAACATGAAATGTATGAGCATGTACAACAGTAAATATTTATTTGGGGCTCCCTTTGCCTGGATTACTGCAACAAGATGGCGTGTAATGGAGTTTATCAGTCTGTGGCGATGCTTAGGGGCTATGAGAGGCAAGGTTGCTCTGATAGAGGCCTTCAGGTCTGAATTTTTGTTCTGGCGTATCACATCTTTCTCTTCCCAAAACCTCATTTTGTATGAGGTTTAGGTCAGACGAGTTTGCTGGCCAATTAAGAACAGGGATACCATCCATTCATCCATCCACCATAAATCATCACTGACTGTGGAAACCTTACACTGGACCTCAAGTAACATGGACTTTGTACCTCTCCTCTTTTCCTTCAGATTCTGGGACCTTGATTTCAAAAGGAAATGCAATATCACATAATTTCGGACCACTTAGCAGCAGTCCACTTTTTGTCTTTAGCCCAGACGAGATGCTTCTGACGCTGTCTCATGTTCAAGAGTGGCCTGACACAAGAAATGCAACAGCTGAAAGCCATGTCCGGCACACGTCTGTGTGTCTCCAGGGGGTGCTTACCCCTATTACTTGTGCACATTTTCGACCACATCTTTTCTTTCCCTTCACCTCTCTATTAATGTGCTTGGAAACAGAGCTCTGTGAACAGTCAGCCTTTTTAGCAAAGACCTTCTTGGTCTTGCCCTCCTTGTGCAGGGTGGCAATGGTCGTCTTTTGGACAACTTTCAAGTTAGCAGGCGTCTGTGTGGACCAGGTGTCTTCAATATTGAAACTTTTCACAATATTACATTTTTTTGAGATACTGAATTTGGGATTTTTATTAGCTGTCAGTTCGAAATATATCAGTCTGTGTGTAATGAATAATTATAATATCCAATTATAACTTGATTTTCTAATTTAGCCAATAAATCTGATTCTGATAAGGAAATAATCCACATAAACTTGGGAAGAACATAGGGAGAACTCAAAGAAAGGACCTCATCTGCCCAAGACTTATATCAAGGACTTTCTTTGTTGAGGTTCAAGTGTAATAAATCTAACACACATCTTAAGTTGTACAATCACTTAACAACACAATGCTCAAATGGCTTTGCATTGTCTTTTATAGCAGCTGTCAGAAATAGCGAGGGACTCCTTTATAACCTCTGTTCTCTTAAAGCAAGCATGCAGGTACATTCCAGCCAAATATGAAATAATGGCTGCTTCATAACATGGTATAATAAAAGGCTATCCCTCCTCCCTCCAACACCACCACCTTCCCACCACTCTCACACAAACTTTCTGTCTCCTAAGATGCTAATTAGCCTCATATGTCATAATCACTGCATTCATCTCTTGCCAAATGTCTAGGCAGGGTAAATCACCCGACTCATTTTAATACAAGCACCTACAGTAGGCACTCACTGCCTCTCAGATAAAGCAAACAAACTGTACCACGGAACACGTGTACGTACACATTACATACAGTGTATAATCTTTCTCTTAAATTAAATTCATTTTGTGTCTTTTGATAGTGTAAATAAACGAAGCGGTATAGACTAATGCTGAGATCTGGCAATTGTGATGCAGGCGCTTCCTTTGGGGTACAAGATCCAAATCAATTTGCCATTGAAAGTTACACAACAAGATACATTTGGATCTTCAGTGGTGGTAACCAAACACTACACGCAGAGCAAATTTAGGTAACAATAGGAGAACAACATTTGGACGTTTGCTGGACTGAAATACCTGCTGGGCTGATGTTTTGCTGTAATGAACAGAAAATGTTCAATCATGGAGGTAAATGCAGGAGTTAGATGCCATGCTCTTGTGAAAGCTAATGCATGCATGACAAAGCTCAATGAAATGCATTACACACCATCACCGCTTACATCTGTGCACTAAGTATAAAATACAGATTTAAAAAAGAGATTCAGCTGACTTCTGATTCAGTTCTCAGCACCCCTGTATGAATTTCTCAACCAAATCCAAGTGCTTTACAAAGAAAGTATACTAATTAGTTCAATCCTGTGTTCCAATGAAAAGCTATACACAGCAAGCAAAATTTAATATCCATAACTATGCATCTGGAAGCTGCAGTATGCCTCTAATTACAAAAATACATGAGAAATTGTTGATTATATTTGGATATATATTTTAATTCAGTTTGTTGTGTTGTTATTATATTATTATTAGTCTTATTGTCTGAATATTAACGTCAGCTCTTCGTCTTCAAATCCATAAATGTATACTATACATCTCACAGTGCTTTTTTTATAGCACTAAACCACTAGAGGGCGGCATTATTGCGAATAAATCACGGGACAGAGGCGTTATTATTTCCCGTGATTTATTCACAATAATACACAACCTTGCATGCATGTATTGGTTTAACGCTAATCGCTGATTAACAGGTTACTCTGAAAATCAAAAACTGTCATCTATTGGCAAAATTACAGAATGCAGTTTATAAAAACCATATGCACATTGATATGAATGTGAAGATCTTAGGGATGTGTGTTATTGTCAATTATAAAACGGGTAGTTAAATCTGATTGGCTCAGCCGCTTGTCAAGCCATGACACAATTCACAATAACCCACACCTCTGAGCACTTTACATTTGTGTAAATGCGTAATATAAAATATATTGTTCTTCTGAACATTTTTTTTAAATGCATTCTGTAATTTGTTAAAGAAACCGGAAATATTTTACTTGCGTCAGGGTTCATTTACAAAAACGGACTGGATTATATCGTGAAAGGCGAGTTTATTAGCAATTTTGTTTTCAGTCCACACACTTATAAATCAAACTTAGTCTTTTTTATTATAGTGTCTTGGTAACCGTTTTATAAAAGCAATAAGTCACTCGAGGTGGGCGTTATTGTAAATAAACCACGAGAAAAGGTGTACCATTTTAAAAGGTGTAACCTAATAACAAATCTTTCCAGTGGTTTATTCACAATAATCCATGCCCTCGAGTGCCTTATTGCTTTATAATGACACGGCTGGACAAAGTACCAGAACTACCTGTTTTATAATACCAAACATTTCGTTGTAGAAGTTCCCATTTGTGTACTGTTCATGTTGCTTTGCTTAAATGCTTCTGTCCAGTCCTTCCCAAACAGGTTGAGTGGGGTTTGAGACAGAAGCCTTTGCAGACCATTTTTATAATGCTTCCCTCTTGTTCTTCTGACCAAACATAAAGGAAGGTTTTGAGTTAACCCCTGACCAACTTCACATAAACAAGAGGCTGTTGCATTAAGCTATAAAATGTTGGGATGGTCCAAAATGTGACAGTCACTCTGTGCAAGTGACCAACTCTGGATCCATCAAAACAGCCCCTGGACCACATACTGAGGAAAAACGCAAATCCGATGATAAACTGAATTTAGTTACGCACAGTAAATCTGAATTAGGAAACAGCCCCAGTTTAAAAATGGCTGATTACATTTGTGTTATTTAAATTCAAATATTTTGTGAGTAACACTTTACAAAGATGATGTTTCATGGATCCATTAAATAATGAAAATCTCTGACAACAGACAATAGATGCTCAGAAGTCTCTCTCCCTTCACTTCTTCTCTTTGGTATGTGCATTCCCTGAATACTGAATGAACACCTGCAAAGCGAGGGCTGAATTAGGATTCCAGGGTCTTCAACAGACTCTTAATTATGGGAGCTTCACATGCTAATCAGATGTACACCATGAGCATACACAGACCTAAACCGTATAGCAAACATTAGTCTTCTCTCGTTTTGGTAGCATCTAAAACAGATATTTGGATTCTCTCTCACACTCTTTTGCACTCTCTCAAGCTCTGAATACTTAGCTATGTGACAGGGGCACTGATGTCTTACCCTGCCCAATATATCCTTTCTGCCCTTCCTGCTCCGGTCTCCACTTCTTATTTTGAAAGTGGTCACTATCTTCCGCTTAATCCTCTACGAGGGTCATGGGGGGATCCCCATGCTCATCCAGGAAAGAACGTTTCTAGTGCTGGGCAGATACACCCAGGACATGGCACCAAGCTATCATTTGGCAACAATACACTTAGTTTTCACAAAAATATTTAAAACAATATTTACAAAAACGCAGGACCAGAAACTTCATTTGTAAATGAAGTGTGCAGAATTATCAGGCAAATGAGTATTTTGATCACATCATCCTTTTTATACACGTAGTCCAACTCCAAGCTGTATAGGCTTGAAAGCCAACTTTCAATTAAGTAAATCAGGTGATGTGCATCTCTGTAATGAGAAGGGGTGTGGTCTAATGACATCAACACCCTATATAAAGTGTTCCTAATTATTAGGCAACTTCGTTTCCTCTGGCAAAATGGGTCAGAAGAGAGATTTGACAGACTCTGAAAAGTCAAAAATTGTGAGCTGTCTTGCAGAGGGATGCAGCAGTCTTGAAATTGCCAAACAATCAAGCATTTCATGGCAAATAACCAAAGGGGTCGCAAGAAGTGTGTTGAAAAAGTGTTTGTTGTGCAAAATAACTGCCTATGACTCCCAGACCTACTGCCAGTTTCTGGAAGACACCTTCTTCAAGCAGTGGTACAGAAAAACACGATTTTTATGCAGGACAATGCTCCATTAAATGCATCCAAACAATCCACAGCGTGGCTGGCCAGTAAAGGTCTAAAAGAAGAAAAAAATAACAACATGGCCCCCTTGTTCACCTGATCTGAACCCCATAGAGAACCTGTGGTCCCTGATAAAATGTGAGGGAATCTACAGGGAGGGAAAACAGTACACAAGTTGACATGATGAAAAGAAAACCACTTGCTTCATTCAGTTTTACCCAAAAATTAGAAAAACATTGTGACGCAGTGAGTGGCGAAGCCACGGTGCTGATCAAGGTTAATTAGCGCACCTGAAGCGGCTTTGCCTAATGACTGTGTGCCGCCGGATAAGCTGCACAATCTCAGACCGCGGGGAGAGAGACCAAACTCGGTGGGTCAGAGGATCCAGCACGGCTACCGAAAGATCTGTAAAAGTTCAGGATTCTGTACGTAGTCGTGTTGGGTCGTTAAATAAAGCCAGTTTCATGTGTTGAAGAAATTACACCAACATTATTTTATCATGGGCTAATTGGTTAGCATGTTCACCTCTCAGCGTTGGGGATTCCCGGTTCGAATCTCGATCTGTATCTGTGTTCGCGTGGGTTTTCACTGGGTTCTCCGGTTTCCTCCCACAGTCCAAAAAGATGGATTCCAGATTAATTGAATACTCTTAGTTGCCCTCTATAGTGTGTGTTTGTGTGTGATTGTGTGAGTGAGTGTGTATAGATTGGCGCCCTGTCCTGGTTGTATCTGCCCAGCATGTGACCCTAGTAGAGGAATAAGCGGAACATAATGGGTGGATGGATGGATATTGTATCATCATTTATAGTTTCATGTGTGTTAGTTTGTGCCCAAATATAAAGCTTGGAATCTGGTCCTAACATGTAATCTGTTCCACTGTGACCTTAAATCATGTGCTATCACATTTATAGATACTTTTTTTTAAAGTTTGCATAAGGCTTTCAGTATTTTGCTCAATTAAAATGTGTTGTACCTAAGCAAGATATCATTGAGAATGCCAGGAGCGACTGATTACTAACCCTAATTGATATTTCATTAATCAAATCTTTAATCCTTAATTGTCTAATTTTTAAATATAGCTGGAACGATGTCATTCATTTTATTATGACAAAGCTAAACAATTTTAGTGAGGTAGAAGGAATTTCTCCTGCCATGTTGGATACAAGCAAAAAGAAAAGGATTCACTTCACCTCATTGTTAATTTCTTCCCCGCGTTTTATCCACAGCTGCCGAGATTAATTAAACATTCCATTTTACATAAAGCCCAATGTGCAGTGTGTGGATTTACTAGTCAAAAGACAGATCAAAGAGCATAAATATAATCCTATTAAGTTCCCTAATGCAGCTTTACTCTTCACATTACACAACTGAGCTCTAAAACAGACTTGTAAAGCTGGTAAAATGATGCCAATGATATTGTAATTAGTCCCTATTGTACAACGAGGACTCTCACTTGTCTACAAAGCCATATGTTCTTAATAGGGCCGATCCATCACTCTCCTCCCCTCGGCTGGAGGAATGTGGGCTTCTGTCTCAGTCGGTGTGCGGCGTGTGGCATGAAGCACTGATAGGGCCATGTAGAAGTGGGCAGGCTGGTCAGACCAACTAAAGAGGGGAGAGCCATGAGAATGGCATATGTCTGCCCTCTCTGCTTGTAACCTGCTTATTAATTAGCTGTCAGGTGGACACCCTCGGGTGCAGGATGCAGATGGGCGAGGTGATGTATAATGCACTGAGTAGAAAATTTATAAATATATACTTATTACAGATTTTGAGTTGAAATTTGGCATCGTGATTCCCTATCGTACTTTTGAACTATGGTTTGGTTGCTATCGCCATCAACTGAATACCTCAATTTCAAATTGGGGGTCTTCCGAGTAACTACAAAACTAAAACTTGGCTCCATCATTATTTATCATGTCCTTGGAAAACCTAGTGATAAATTTAAGCAGCCCCGTGGACACCGTAGTCACAACTCACACTAAATTCATGCCATGTATTAAGTTCAAAATTTAAATAGCCAAAGCCCTCACTCAATAATAATAACTTTATTTAAAATATTGTGGCAGATTAGGTAAACGTTCTCAAAGGAAATGCTCTTTTATCCATGACTTAACCCCTAACACTCAAACAAACCCAGAACGCAACAGCATTCCTCCCTATTATACCTCTCGTGCGGAGCATGTCAGAAAAATGAATGAGAAACACTTTCATAGGGCGGGCAAACTGTCAACCCGGCTCTATACACAAAAAGGCGACCGCCACATACATCCACATGCGCCCTAAAATGGGGGCCACACGTGGGGCGCCGTCCCGGTTGACACTCAACACACAAACCGGACTGTTAATCTTTTACGCACTTTTGATCCTGAAAGCATAGTGTACATGCTTTCCGTTCTTGTTTATCAGTTACCTATTTGCTGTTTGAGTCTACAGAATTTTGGGAGGTTAGTTTGTGTGAAAATAATGAATATACCATTCAATGAAAACTTTATTCATGTATAGTTTGTATAATGACATCAACCTGCCTCCTATTAGTAATGTTCTAAATGTACCTATAATGGATCGTGTGCAAGTACAACGCCCTGCGTTTCAGAGAAATGAATGATATGTTACATGATAGGCCTTTAAAGCACTGCTGAGCAATTCATTTTTTCAGGGGGCCACATGAGAAACTAAAACTGTTGTGGAGGGCTGAACCAACAAACTGAACATTATTCAAAATGAAAGCAATGCAGTTGTATCCTGTGGAGCGGGTGAAGTGTACGATATACAGTGCATGCTATACAATACATATTACAGATCTGGGCTGCTTATGTTTTGGAAGTGACCTATATTATCTCTTAAGTTTGGATTATGTAAAGTATGATACAGTATAAATAAAAATGAACCAGTCCAAGTTAATATCTAGTATCCAGTCTAATTCAGCTTATATCTCACTAGCGGAATACCAATGCTGTGCTACGGTGGAGAAATGCATTTGTTTTTGAATGAGTGATTGGATTTTATATATTTTAAATGGATGTATTATTATAGAGTGAGGTTTATGGCAAAAAGAAATCTGAAATAAATATGTGTAGTGAAAATAGTGACGACAGTCTCCACTCGGGTGTTTTCTCACATGCATTTATTAGTGTTTTCCAAAAGTTTCAACTTTGTAGGTACTTGCTAAGACCCCAATACATTTAAGGTGTTCGTATGATGGTGATAGTGAAAAATTAAAAAATCTGTTTTCCAAGGACATGGTCGGTGATCACGATGCCAGGTTTCAGCCTTGTAGGTACTTGTTAAGACCCTGATGGGACACTGGAAGGATCTTGCATTCGATAGTGATATTGAACAAGCTATTGAATTTAGGAAAGTAAGATGCAGTTGATTATTTCAAGGACACCATAGGGAATAAAGGGGGCAAGTTTCAGATCTGTAGGTATTTGAGAAGACCTCGATGTGACCCTTGCATTCAATGGCGATATCGAACAGACCATCAAATGTACTTAGTTTTTTCAAGGCCATGATAGGTAATCACAAAGCCAAATTTTAGCCTTGTAGGTACTTGGAAAGTGGGAGAATTAATATTGAGTGAGGGCTTTGGCATTTAAAGGTATAGATTTCATTCATTCATTTATTTATTATCTTCCACTTAATTCTTTATGATGGTTGCAGGAGGTTCCCCATGCCAAACCAGGGGATAATGTCTCAGGAGGTCGGCAAACAATACCAGGACGGGGAGACAATCCATCGCTGGACAAACACGGGCACACACACACTATTTTTCAAACATTTTTTTCTGTCGGCCTGATCAACTTATTAAGGCTTTAGCTGAAATTAGGCTTATGATCATAAAATAATATATAAAATTTAGTATGAACCAGTTTAAGTAACCACACACACATACCCTTATTTATAAAACATTGAGAAAAAAGGGAGAGTTGGAGAGAGGGAGCGATGAGCTTAACAAATGATTTCTGTTCATGCTTTGTTGAATTTTACTTATAAAATGTTAAATAATTAAAGTACTAAAACACTATATTTAATGTGCCATTTCTTTTTTTTAATACTGCATAACGGCATAAAATGGTAGAAATAAGTTTACTGCAGATGACATGTTAATGAAATTCAGTGATAAAATCAATGCTGGAATTGGATAGAACATGGAGTTTGTCCAGAACACTCAGAACTCTGTGTTGGATTGTAAATGATGTCTATAATCCGTCCTATGAATCTTTTACTTTCCGTCAAGTACAGTCTGTACACAGTGAAAAGTGTTTTAATACAAAACATGGTATTGAACTATTCATCATACAGCCCCATAATGTCGAATAATAAGATATTGCTTGTAGACTTACTTACGCAGAGGTTTGAGACGTTACGTTGTAAGGTAAAAGAACAAGTAATGCTATTTACAAAGAAAGAATCAGTTTAGGTATAAAACAAAATTTAACAAGTGGGCAGATAAACCGGGCTGGCTCTCTTTCTCTCTTCCGATGTCTAATCCTAGTGAGAAGCTGGGAAGCTTATTTATAAATTCAGAAGAACATCCGGTTAGTACCTCTGTAATCCAGCTTTAAAGTAACAAAGGCTTAGAGTCATTTTTTGCTTTTTTTTTTTTTAGACTGACAGCTTTCCTTAGATTAGCAAAACTTCACAGATTCAAGAAAGCTACTCCAGGAATATTATACAGGCTTCAAATCATAGCTAAGAGCAAAATGTAAAAATAGCATCAGGATACAGTATTTTGACAGCCGTACTATGGAGAACAGAGAACCTGTCAAAACTCAAACTGTGTTCAACCAGCTGGTAGTCTGATTTCAGCTCATGGGCTCTTAATGAGAGCACCCCCCTGTTTCAGATTTTACTTGCCTAATGCAATATTTTACTCTGCTGGTCACACTGGGTGCTTATCAAACGTTTCCCTGCTGGAATACAACTGCGTATTTAAATCAGCTCACACACACAGTGCTCAGTTCACTGCCCAGCAGCTCGCTCTGACTGTGGGATGTAAAAAAACGCCTTGAATTTTCACACATGGATGTATAGCAGAATTATCAGGCTCATTAAAAAAAACTTTAATTGGAGAGAATTTATATCTTTCCTTCAGTTTTTGCCCTTAAATTAATATTTCTAATTAATTTTGTTTTTACCTTTCAGTTATTAAATATGAAATTAAAAAATGCACCAAAACCATTTACCTATAAAACATACCTAATAAAGTTTAAGGTCAATCTGTATTTTTCAAATGTATATCTATACTAATAAAACGCTAAATCCTCATTCACTAATTCTTCCACTTCCCAAGTACCTACAAGGCTAAAACTTGGCATTGTGATTCCCGATCATTGAAAAAAAAAGAAACGTGTTCTTGTTTTCCTGAAACTCCATCATTCCTTACCGTGTCTTTGAAAAACATGCTAATAAATTTATGTTCTTCTCACATTTCTACATTTGATGGGTCATTTAAGTATTACATTGGGGTCTTCCCTATCATTTTCGAAAAATGGGTTTCTTCAATAGTTCATTAGCTATCGCCATTCAAAGGCAACAAGTTGAATGGATTGGCTTCTTCGTGAGCACCTACAAAGCTGAAATCTGGCTCTGTCATTATTGATCATGCCTTTGAAAAACCTAATGATAAATTTACATAAGAAAGGACCTCATACCACATGGACACCATACTAACACTTTATTCCACGTATTCATTTCAGAATTTTAATTGCCCCAAACCTCACTTTGTAATAATATGTTTATTTAAAATATATAAACTCCTAAGCCATCAATCATTAATAAAAAAAACTTCCTTTCAACTTTCTTATTATTATCAAGTTCTCCCCCATAGTGCAGCACTGCGATTCCACTAGTATGTCTATCGAACTATAGTGCATCTGGCAACAAAGTGCAGGTGACACTTGTAAATAATATCCAATAAATACCCAGAACACCGCATATAAGTGAAGATGTTACAGTTGGTTATGCAGTATGATGTAAACTGTGTTCATGATAGTGTTTATGATTCCTAATCTGTGTCTAAAGCAGCGGTAATAGAGCTTGAAGTGTCTATAGCAGCAGTAATGAATGTTTAGAGTCTGATTTATAACACAGCAGTGGTTCTGAATTACAAAAATTCTATGATTTGTGCCTAAGTTTATAGAAGTTGTTAAGGGGAGCAGTCTGTATGGAGGTGCAGGACAGTGTATGACTAGTTGTGTGTGTCCCGTTGTGCAGACAGCAGTGTAATAAACAAAATCAGTCTTTGGATAGAAGCTGTCAAACTGTTTGTTTGGGGTGCTTGGACATGTTCTAGCAAGATGGAAGTGAGATGCACAGGCATAAGTAAATAGATAATTTACTTAATCTGCTTAATATTTGAGAGTCATTTTACAAAAATATATTTAAAGATAATTTCAAGCATTAGTTACCGGCATAATTAAATAGCATAACTTGACCACTTGCAGTTGTTAGTGCTATGTGGGGCGCCAATCCATCACTGGGTACACACTCACCCACACAGTCACACACACAAATACACACACTATACAGGGCAATTTAGAGCATTCAATTTACCTTCATGTTTTTGGAATGTGGGAGGAAA
>JAOUQT010015413.1:0-12001 GCA_025769995.1 Xyliphius kryptos | reverse complement strand
TGGTAAGTTGGTGCCTCTTCCCGTTCCTTCACGTCCTTGGTCTCATGTAGCCATCGATTTTGTTACTGACTTGCCCAAGTCTGAGGGTTTCACCACTATTATTACTATTATTGATCGCTTTTCTCATGAAGTAAAGTTTGTTCCTTTACCTGCTTTACCATCTGCTTTTCAGACAGCAGATATTTTGTTTTCCAGTGTTTGGTATTCCTGAGGACATTCTGTCTGATCGAGGCTCTCAGTTTACCTCAGCTGTTTGGCGCTCGTTTTTTTAAAAGTTGGGTACCACCGTTAGGCTTACATCTGGTCGCCATCCGGAGAGTAATGGTCAGTGTGAGAGAGGCAATCAAGAGCTGGGAAAGTTTTTGCGCATTTTTGCTTTTAGTAATGCTACCGATTGGGCTTGGTTTCTTCCTTGGGCTGAGATAGCTCAGAATACTTTGCGCCATTCAGCTACTGGTCTCACTTCTTTTCAATGTGTCTTAGGGTGCCAGCCTCTTTTTGTTCCATGGGATAGGGAACCTTTGGCTGCTCCGGCTGTTGATGAGTGGTTCTCCAGGAGTGAAGGTATCTGCTCTCAGGTTCACCAAAGGATTGACAGGGTTCTTCATTGCAATAAATCTTTTGCTGACCGCCATCATTGTCAGGCCCCTAGGTATTCTCCGGGTGATCGTGTATGGGTGAGCTTGCAGGATTTTTGTTGTCGTTCTGGGGCACGTAAGCTTCTACCTTGTTATCTGGGCCCATTTCAGGTCATTCACCAGGTTAATGAGGTATCTTGCCGTCTTAAACTACCTCGTCATGTACGTGTTCATCCGGTGTTTTACATTTTGTTACCATTCTTATCTGGGCCTCTTGAGAATGAGTTACTAGTTAATAATCAGGATACTGTGTTTCCTAACGTTTACTCTTTCTCATCCCTTTTGGATTCACACCGTCGTGGGTCTAGAGTTGAGTATTTGGTGGACTGGAAGGGGTTTGGCCCGGAGGAAAGAAGTTGGGTGCCTGCTGCCGACATTCTTGACCCTTAGCTTATTGCAGAATTCCATTCTCGCCACCCGGATAGACCAGCTCCTCGCCACAGGGGTCGTCCGCGTCGTCGAGGTAGGTCTGTGTATTCCTCTATCTCCTCTTTACGATCCCTTTTGGGGGAGGGTACTGTCACACCTGCTGTTCCGATTTCCGCCACTAGGGGCCCTCGCAACCCTTCTCCTGAGTACTAGTTTTACTTCCGGTGCGTTTCCTCCTTATTTCCATTATATAAACGGGTTTGTGTTAACTGTACGTTGCGGTTGTTCTCGGTGAGTTGGTGTTTTTCTTATGCTGGATATTTTGCCTTTGTGCTTTTTCAGCCCTGATCTACATTTGTGGACTTCCCTATTACTCGGCGTCGGTGATTGCCTTTATCACGGGTTACGCTGAGTTGGGGTGGTTTGTAGCAGTTTCTACTGTCCAACGTATTCTGAACATTTACTACTGTTACCGTGTTTGGTATTGTGGTGTGATTAAAACCGTTTGTTTGCATCACTCCTGTGCCTATACGGTTTATTTACACGACGCTGATAGTAACCAAAACATTTACTTTCACCTGAGGATTTTAACTGTCTACATTTTATAGCAAATTATGTACGGGAATTTAGGGTTGACAAACTTGTACACACCACTGTATATTTTTAATAATGGAATGCAAACCTCCTTTTTAATTTTTTTTTTTTTTATTATTTCATTCTGTAAAAAGTTGTGAAGAGGTTTCTGATGTATGCACGGAGATCAGAAATCAGAGGAGTCGACATAGATAATCCCTACATCAACATCATCACTGCGTTGACTGTGCCGGATATTGACGACGTCACAGCAGTAGATTACGACGCTACAGATGAGTGGATTTACTGGGCTGATCTTAAAACCCGAACCATCAAACGAGCTTCAATTAACGGAACCAAACTGGAGACAGTCTTATCTGGAGGTAAAGTTTATTTTAGTGCATAAAATCTCTTTACTGTGTCCTTCATTTTATTTACGTCATTATCTTTCCTAGACAAACAAATGTTCAATTAAACTTCTCAAGGGAAGGTTATAAAAGAAACACTTTTGTGCTGCATAAAGCTGAAGGTGATGGGCAGTTTAGGGAAGTTTAACGAGCTTAAAAAAAGAAAAAGGTCTTAAAATATATTACACATATTACTCAAAAAAGATTTTTGTAACTTACAAATAAAAGAGAAGATTGGAGTGGCACAGTGGCTTAGTGGTTATCACATTTGCCACTCCTACAGTCCAAATCCATGGATTTAAGGCTGCTCTAAATTGTCCCCATAGTATGTGTCCCATGCCTGGTAGAGGATGAGGGTTATGTAAGGAAGGGAATCCGGCAAAAAACACTTGACCAAGTCAAATATGCGAGTTCATCGCTGTGACAACCCCTGAATAATGAAGAGTAAAACGGCGAAAGAAGAAGAATAAGAAGAGAAGAATATTGACTTAGGTCGAATAAATGGACAGTGTTGACCTAGTTGTGGGCGTTGCTTTTAAACATATAAAATTAGAGGCGTGGACTTGTTTTCACCTTTATTTTGTTTGTTGTTCTTGTTTTTTAATAACACTTTTTTTGTTTAATAGTAGTTGTCTTAAAGCAGCTTTTTAATTTTTGAGACCTGAACTTCCAAGGAGCAAGCCACAGTGACAGTAATGAAAAACCTCCTGACATTTGGGTTATTTTTAAAGAAAGAAACCATGTGGGGACCGAATTCCATCATGAAATCATTTAAAAAAAAAAAAAAAAAAAAAAAAAAAAAACAAGGCTTTTATATATATTGTGAGTTCAAATCCCAGGTCCACTGAAATTACCATTGTGTGTCCTTGAGCAGGCCCTTTACCCTACTGCTCCAGTGATGCTGTGACCAACCCTCTGTTCTGACCCAACCATCAATTTGGGATATTTGTTAGGTGCTTTGACTAAAAAAGCATCTGCTAAATCACCAAATGTAAATGAAAATACTTTAATATTGTATTATCTTTGGCGCATGTTGGCTTTATGGTTAGCATGTTCACATAGCGCTGGGGATCCCGGTTTGAATCCCAATTTGGGTGGAATTGGAAGTATTTTCTCTCTATGTCCACGTGCATGGATTCAAAATTAGTGGTGTGTGAAAATAACTGTGTGCCCAGCAATAGATTGGCACCATGTCCTGAATGTATCTGCCCAGTGGCCAAAACTTTCTGCCCTGGATGAGTATCGGGAACCACCATGTAACCCTTATAAAGGATTAAGCGAAGGATAATGAATTAATGAATTTATGTTTTTGGACACTCGGAATTGCATTATCCATCCATCCATTATCTTCCACTTATTCCTCTACTAGGGCTGTGGTGGGGCTCCCCATGCCCATCCAGTGAAGAACGTCTCGGGTGCTGGGCAGGTACACCCAGAACAGTGCGCCAATCTATTGCTGGGCACACACTGTCTCACACAGCCACACACAAACACAGACTATATGGGGTAATTTAGAGCATTCAGTTTGCCTTGAATCCATGTTTTTGGATTGTGGGAGGAAACCAGAGAAAACCCATGCGGACATGAGGAGAACATGGAAACTCCCCCCCCAGATTGGGATTCAAACCAGGAATTCCCAGCACTGAGAGGCGATTGCTGCTAACCACTAAGCCACACAAGTGTTTTTGTAGCTATAAGAATAAGTTTTTCCTTTGACATGTATATTTTATCTTAAGCTGCAGTGACTAGTGGCAGTTCATTGAAATACAGCAGTGGATTGATTTCAGTTATTTTGGTTTCAAGTAAAAACGAAAAAAAAAAAACATATTCATTCATTCTCTTCTGGTTATTCCTTTATTAGGGTCGCGTTGGGGTTCCCCATGCCCATCCAGGGGAGAACATCTCAGGCGCTGGGCAGATACACCCTAAACAGGGTGCCAATCCATTGCTGGATACACACTTACTCACACAGCCACACCCACATACACACACTATACAGGGCAATTTAGAGCATTCAGTTTACATTAAATCCATGTTTTTGGAATGTGGGAGGAAACCGGAGAACCTGGAGGAAACCCATGCACACACGGCAAGAACATGGAAACTTCATCCAGATTGGAATTCGAAAATGGATGTTCTGAACAGTAAAAATAAAAAATGACTGTATGTTAGAAACAAAAAGGTAGTGAATAGATGGATAGATTTTCTTCCCATTTTAATATTGGTTGAAGTTGTAAAAACAATTGTATTTAATTCTCCAGATTTGCTAAATGTCCGAGGCTTAGCTGTGGACTGGCTGTCAAGAAACCTGTACTGGATGAGCTCAGATGGTGAAGAGACTCAAATCAATGCTGCTCGCTTGGACGGATCTCTTAGAACTACAATTGTTCACGGCATCGACAAACCAAAATGCCTTGTTCTGCATCCAGCCAAAGGGTAACATATTCTTGTATATTTATCTCTGAATGTTATACTAACAAAGCTTCATGACACTAAACAGGACAAGTTGAAAAGAAAAAGTCATCAGATGGTAAACATGCATAATAACCCAACAGGAACAAAGAATGTACCCTTAGTCAGTCAGTAGTGGTGGAAATAAAGAAGAGAGCATTGAATGCCTCATGAAAGGTTAAAAGGTACAGGTCTGTAATGCTTCAGTCATTTATTTACTCTTCTATAGTCCGCTGATGATTCTTGCTGGGAGAACACTTCATGTTGGTTAAGGAGCCAATTACCGCGTCATGTCCTCTAATTCTGTTGATCTGTGAGTGTTGGAGTAACCAGATGTGCCACACACTCATTTACACAGATTATTAAATCTGGCAGAACAGAAATGCTCATTATGATGCTCCTAACAGGCGCATGTTGGTCTTCAGCCAATCTAATGTCAGTGTTATTATATCTTTTTTTTAAATTGTGATTCTGGTTTGTAATGATTGTGGTAAAAAATATTAATAACCGTTCATTCTAAAATCATATATTATGATCTACTGGAGGCATACCAAATATTTCATACCAAATGGTAACTGTCTGAAACATAGTATTTAGTCTAATTAGAGTTTTAATAGTGACTATATGTCTGTGCATATTTATAACATTTAGAAAACTGAGTTTAGGCTCCAGACTGCTGCTATATGGTAAGTCAGTTTAATCAGGTAAATAAAATTAAAAGTAATTATTAGATTAACAACACCTAAATAAAGATACAAAGCATACATTTTAACACTTGAAACCTAATATTCATAATGTATTATAAGCGGAGTCAAAAAAGCTTTCACAATATTTTGTACATATATGTTCATAAGTGTTATAACAATTCCATGTAGGGCTTCATAACACAAAATGACATAATACTATTAATGTCTGTAAAGATTTGATAATTTATATGTTGATTACATTTTTCTGTAAAGAGAGCTTATAAACCTTTATAAGCAATTGTGAGCACTTATAAAGTCATTTTTCGGAAAAGCTCTCATTAAATACAAATATTATAAGGATTTATGTCACTAGTCTCTATAATAATTAATGAACAGTTGGAATATATAATTTGTAATGCATAATGGCAAGTTCTCATACACTTTATAAGTGTAATTATGTACATTAACAAAGGCTGAGAAGTGTTATAAAGCATTTTGAATACTTTATGAAGCTCAATAAATGTGTTAATAATACATTATAAAAACCAGATTTATGTAAAATGTTACAGAATAGATTGCTTATACAGTGTGACCTAACAGTTCCTTGTTTACTCAGTAGAACACTGAGTTTAGGCTCCAGACTAGTAAAGTGCTATAGGGCAAGTCAGGTAAATCATTTCATTTAATCAGGTAAATAAAATTGATAGTAACATTTAACAATTGTGAATAAAAATGCAAAGCCTAATTGTTCAAGATAGCCATGACTTGGCTAGACAAAGGCATCAATCAATATAGGCGACCTCGACTTTGCAGATGCAATTATCTCTAGAATCCAACATCTTACTTGAACAGAGACATAACATTTCATGCATGTCGGCAAATAAGATCAAGATTGTTGAATCTCAACGAAGTAGAAAGGTTTACATACCTCAGCAGCACCATCTAATGCAATAAGGACTAAATGTTTGGTCTTCTGCATTCATCTTACTTTTATCAGCCTTGGTCAGTACATCCTCCCAATGGCAAGTTATGCCTCTGAAATGTGGAAAGTATTTGCTAGTGTGGACAATAGTGGATGACCTTTCACAATTGTTCCCTAAGACGAATACCCAAATACTGTGCATCCGATCATTTGACCGGATCACCAACAAAAATGTCCTAAAATAAAGCAGCATGACCAGGCCCAGCATAATGCTCTCAAACGCCACTTAAACCTTATGTAACAAGTTAAAATTTGACTGTGAGATGATGTAAAAGCAGATGACAGGACAATAAAATAAAATAAAATCTAGTTAAAAAAGATACTCAACCTGTAAGCTTTTAGACTTTAAGAGCAACGACAGTTGTACTTTGAATGTTGCCCTAGACAGGCATTCCCCCTTGCCCCTGCAGAAAGTAATTTGCTTAATTGTTATTGCCTCCTTCCTTATTGAAGATATGATTGCATGATGTCATTAAAGTGACATGAAAATGACTAACAGGAAACTGATCATGTGTTTATTACCATTTGACAATTATGTGTGCGGGTACCCCATGAAGCTCTGCATGCTGCCTATAATAAAGAAAAATCATATTTAACTGATGGCCTGTTGTAAGTGGAATAATGCACATGTTTATTAAGCACAAAATCCCTGAGTAGATCCTTGTTGCATGAGTTCAAAATTTTGCTTTAGCGGTTTTATTTTTCCATCATTTAAGGAAAGCAAAGCATTCCTTAAATGCTTTGCTTTCTGGGGGTTTAAAGGGTTGAATACATTTATCCATAGCTGAAATACAAATATAGAAAGTACGAAGTAAGGTTTAGGTCAGGGCTAGACAGCTTTCAGCTTTTAGGGCAAACATCAGTGTTTTAAATATTGAGTGGGCAGTTTCAAGGAGATCATTGAGGAAGGTACAAAGAAAATTTTAAATGATAAGGATAAAAAGAAAAAAGCAAGAGGTTAAAGTCTCAGTTACCCGTAGATTTTATGGTACACATTAAAACATGGAAAGCCCTGGATGTGAAAATTTAAGAAGACCAGGCCAAGTCAGAGACATTTAATAAGTTGCTTTAAGTTCAGAAATAATGGCACTTTGTATACATGTGTCACAGGATCTTTTTTTTTTTTACATAATATACAAAAATTTAAAATTTCACATAAGTACTGTTCAGGACTTTGCAGAGGTTTTTATACTTTAAAATCACCAAAAAGTGTCTCAAAGGGCTTCAGTTCAAATCTTTTGAAAGCTGTCAACCCCACAACTTGATTTAGGCATTTTGTTGTGCCTACTATCAAAACGGTTCGATTTATGGGTTTGTTTGTCACCTGTAATAGACCAATGAGCATGTCACTTGCCATTTCCTTTAAAAGGTCAATTAAAGTTTGGTGCGGACTGAATTTGGTAGATTTTTTTTATTTCAACCGTGCAGTGCCACCAATTATAAGTAAATTGATGCTTACACCATTTGCAGGAAATGTCATCACAGAACATCCATCCATTCATTATCCTCCACCTATTTCTCTACTGGGGTCGCGGTGGGGGAGAACATCTCGGGCACTGTGCAGATACACCCAGGACAGGTCGCCAATCTATCACCGGGTACACATTCACTCACACATCCACACAAAAACGCACGCTACACGGTATAGGACAGCCATGTACAGATTGTAAAGGTCAGGTGCCCATAGTTAACAGTTGCAAATATTATTAAAACTCAGTTGAATCCATTCTCCTGGACTGCAAAGCTTCAGTCCTACAGAGGTCCAGGTTCCATCCCATAATCGGGGTAGCCCCAGTGCTCCAGCAGGACCATGGACAAAAACCTGGCAAAACCTTAAGATGATGCCACACAAAAAAAAAAAAAAGAAATGCAGTTTGGCTAGCACACTATATGAGGAAAAGTATTTACTCACTGCTTCATTAATAAAGGTGTTTTGTGTGGTTTAATTTCCAAATATATAAATAAAACACCTGGCCATATAATTTGGAAAGCTTCTTACTTCCAAAAACATATGATTATGTGAGCATGGGGTGTAAGAGCTTAACTGGCCTGCCTTAACCTAACACTAACCTTTCTGGACACATTTTTTTATTTATATAGTGCTTTTTCAAGAGTGCATTGTCTCAAAACAGTTTTACATCATTATAAGTCTGAACTCCAAAAGAAAAAAATCTCTGGTATTTGTTTTGTTTAAAAGAAAAGAAAAACTTTGTGAGGACCAACACTTATTTGTGGATTTTTTATATTTAAGCAACTAGGTAGTGTTAAAAATGTTGAACACTAAGGTATACAGGGGTTGGACAATGAAACTAAAGCACCTGCCATTTTAGTGTGGGAGGTTTTATTGGAGCAGTCTAGTGGCCAATCTTTATTATGGCACATTGCACCAGTAAATGCAGAGTGTGAAGGTTCAATGAGCAGGGTAAGAGCACAGTTTTGCTTAAAAAATTGCAATGCACACAACATTATGCGTGACACACCAGGTTTTATGGGTGGCTGCGTTTATGAACATGAAAGTGAAGTCACCAGATCTAAATATAACTGAGCCACTTTGGGGTGTTTTGAGGGAGCGAGTCAGGAAACGTTTTCCTCCACCAGCATCACATAGTGACCTGGCCACTATCCTGCAAAAAGAATGGCTTAAAATCCCTATGACCACAGTGCAGGACTTGTATATGTCATTTCCAAGACGAATTGACGCTGTATTGGTCGGAAAAGTAGGCCTTACACCATAGTAATAAATTATTGTCTAAAACCAAGTGTTTCAGTTTCATTGTCCAACCTCTGTAAATTGTGTATTTAATGAAGTGTCTATTTAAACAGAGAGAGAGTTAGAGGATCAGAGGACAAGTCAGATGTCGGAAATGATGAAATACTGTTAAAAGCAATTCATCACACACACACCAGTGATATAGACAAAAAAATAATCACGCACAAAACAGCGACTGCTCTATAGCATCCTGGCTGTGTGTGTGTGTGTGAGAAAGCTAGAAATACATGAGAATGCCAGGCCAGTTTGTGGAGAGGCGAGGTGTGTATATGAGTATTTATGAGACACACATGCACACACACACACAATTTTCAACAGGTCCTTTCCCACTCAGCCCTTCTGCTCTATGAATACAGCCAATCACCTCCACTCACACACACACACACACAAGTGCATCTGGGATTATGACAAGACCCGAACACTCAATTCGCAAGAGAAATAGATGTGTTTGAAATAAGGATTAACACACACACACAACACACACAAAGTGTGTGTTTACACAGCGGGATTAAGCACTAGATAATCCCAAACAGCATTCTCTCTCTCTTAACTATTATACAGTGGACATGTCCCAAACTTCTCTCTCTCTCTCTATTTACTATTACACATTGGACGTATTTCAAACCACATTGTATCTATTCACCATTATACAGACGATGTGTCCCAAAACACACTCTCTCTATTTACTAATACATGTTGGTAGGTGTGACCGTAATCCAGGGGTGGGCAAACTACTTCCCATATGCCACATCCGGCCCGTTGGTCTTTTTAATCGGCCTGCTGAACATTCTTAGCGATTGCCCAAATCTAATCATAATCAGTGTTGGGAATAATGAATGAAATCAAAATATGACACGACATGTTACTAAAACTTAATTACAGAGGCAATTTTTCAAAAAAGGAGCATATAATATAATGCTGTCCCCAATGCATGCTGGGTATTCTGCAGATTCCAGGTCAGACTGTTTGGACACTTGGTGCTTGCAGTAGATTATGGAGGTCTAATCAGCATAAATTTAGACACGCATGATGCGCATGTTTGTGTGTATTACTAATACAGCAGAAGTGCATGTGTTCTACTCTGGCAGTCGTATGAAAAGTGCACTGGGTTTGCTAGTATGGAGCGCTGCCCTGGGACATATTTAAAGCTGAGTTGTGAAAGTGACTATTTATAAAAAGTGCAGCAGAGCTGAAACTGAGCTGAACTTTTTCTGAACTTACAGTAAAAAAGCAAAGTGAACCACACAAAAGAGTCTCCAGCGTCAAAAGTATAAAACGCTATCTTTCTCTTAATCGACATGGGGTCGCGGGCCAGCTGTTTCCCATACGACAACTTTGGCCGCATGGACAGGAACAGGCCTAGCTAGAGCGCTACTCCATCATAGGTCACACATACAATCAAACACATACATATTCAATTAAGACACCAATTAACCTAACCTAATGAAGGATAAAAACAAAGGTAATCGGCACAAACCCGAGCGATCACAAAGAGACCATGCAAACTCCACAAAGAAATATCTCATGTGGTCCAAGGATCAAACCCGGGTCCTTGCTGCATGAGGCAACAGAGCTACCCACCATACAACTGTGCCGCCTATTTTTATTTATTGAGGAAAATAATCCAAAATTACACATCTGTGAGAGTCATAAGGATGTGAACCTTTATTCCCAGTTTCTGTTGTGGAGCAACTGCAATTAAACCTTTCCGATTAGGCTGCCACTAAAAACTAATTGTTTCTAATTATGAAAAGTATGAAATGGCACACCACATTCAAAATATCACATCTTTTATTGGCTTTATTAAAATATGGACATCAAACTAACATAGTACCCCATAAGAACACAAGGTTTATAATCTTACACCCCACTGTAAAAAACACTGTAATGTTTATACTTCCACACTAGTTAGTGTGTAAATCTAGTAGCTAGCAGGATGTAGTAGTTTTTAAATATTGAGTATGGACCATGTAGTATGTGACAGCAGTACATGCTCGCTCTACTATTAATAGGAATCCCGCAATAACACTGGGAGAACATGTAAATTCTGCACAGAAATTTTGTCCTTCTGTCTGCCCACTGCGCCAAGATGCTGTCCATAAAATATAAATGACACAATAAATGAATACATGCATGAAAACTTCAGCGATTGAGTTTGATATCACAATGACATAGAAAAAGTCTTTATACTTTTGTCTCTTACGCATTCCAGTTATCTGTGGTCATTGTCCAACTAGTCTTTTTAGTGGGTGGATGAACGTTACTCTCAGTGGTTGCCATTTTTAATTTTATGCCGTTTTAAGGCGTGTCATAGCAATACTTACAGCGTGTGAGATAGGTTGTGACTCACAAATTATCTAGGTTCTTTGGAATATGACAGCTCGCATATATATTCCGTATCAATTTGATATGAAACACAAGATTTAGTTTCCATATTAAGAACTATTATGTATTTTAGAAGACAATGGGCAACCCTACCAAACCCAAACACAGTGTGAAATTTTAGGAATCAGAAATCAGATCTCACTTTCTCTCTCTTTCTATCTCACACACTTCTGTCCAACACTCATTTTTATTAGATCGATGGAAAAGCTGCAAGGACGGATCAATGTTATCATTTCTCCAGCTCACCGTATCCATTAGACCAACAAAATTCATCCGTCACTTTTCCTTTCTCTGTCCCTTTCCCATCCTCTTTAATGTCTCTGTACGCAATAACACCCCACCCCCTCCCCCCACAGTCTCTCATACATTTCTATTTCTTTACATCTACATCCAACTCTCCTGGGTCTGCCCTGGAACTTCCCGGGAAGATCCTGGATGTTCTCAGCATTCCTGGCAGAGATGGGGAGGACAACTTATTGGTAATGTGAGGATTATATCCGGCATTCCGAAACTAAGTGCCTGTAAAATTATTATTATTTTTTTAAACACATAAATTACAATTACATAATTAAACACAATTACAATTATAAACTATATATAAAACGTTTACAACGCACAATAAACAATCTTTGGGAAATGAACATTTTGAGCTAAGGAGGAAATTACGTCATTAGTAATAAAATTAATTAATAATAAATATTTGTTCTCATCTCTGTTTTTACAAAAACAAGTCCAAAAAA
>JAOUQT010015408.1:0-12002 GCA_025769995.1 Xyliphius kryptos | reverse complement strand
GGAATGAGAACATCAGAGAGAAATCACAGGTTGGAAAGTTGGCAGACAAAGTTAGAGAGGGGCCGATTGATATTGATGGGGCCGATTGATATATGTGTGTTAATTTTGTTAAAAAACACTTGCAAACAATAAATTTTACCCCAAACAAATGCAATACAAAAATGTAACCACTTCATAAACTAAAGCTGCAATGGAAGTTTATGAAGTTTTAAAAAAAATGAAGCAAATGTGACAGTCATATTGTCCAAAAGAACTGTGTGAGATTCTTTAAAATACAATGGAACGATTAGGAGCTATTTACTGTTCATGCACTACTTAGACACATGCAAAACACTCTTGTAAAAACGTTTAGACACCCCTGCTGCAAAGCAATGACGCCTTTTAAAAATTCTTCTACATAAAAGAAAACACTATAAATTGCAGCAAACAATAATGAACTAAAGTCAGTCGATATTTGTTGTGTTTTTATTTTTTGTCCATTAAACAATGTTAAAATCTGTGCAGTTTTACGGAGCATCGTGGAGAAACTGGCACAGTTCCTCTGGGGCTATAAGTGGCACACTTTTGTGTGTGTGACACTTTTTTTTAATGGCAGCAAAATCCTTTATTATGTACATGTAATATGTTGTGATATACAAATGTTCTTGTATGTTTTTTTTTGTTTGTAAATCTTAAATAATTCTCTACTGACTGATGAATATACAATTCATTAAAAAATGAGGATCTAGAACAAAATTTGTAATAATAAAAAACAGCAACCCTTCTGCAAAATGCCTCGCACTGTATCTACTTAAAAAAAATCATTTTCTTAATATTACAATAGTTCTCAAATCTTACCCATGTAACAAGTGCACTTCCCATAAACTCCTCTAACATTTCCGTGAAGGGTGAGTCCATCTTGTTGATCTCCGCAGGTGACTGACTCTTAGAAGAATCCTTCGTGTGCTTTACAGATCATTTGATTCTAAATGTCTAAGCCGTGAGTGAGTATTCGAAGGTTTTCATGCAACCAAGACTGAAAGCAATTACTTTTCCTCCTAGTGAAATAAAACCGTTAGACTGGTGTTATTTCCCCCCCCCTCTGCCACTGCCCTTCTGCTTTTCTGTCATCTTAGTGACACATTGTGTAACCACCCCGGAATCATAAAGTTCTCTTGACACACGCTTCTTTAGAGCGGAGAACACCGCGCAATGTGTGTTCGTGGGGGCGGGTGGGGGGTTGTTTGACGCGTGCGTGGGTGAAAATAAAGAGGAAATTTCCACACCTCTAAAAACACATGGGTACTTTACTTCATGTCTGTTGGTGAAACATTTATCAAATGTCTAAGATGTCACTGCGTTGTGACAGTTGAGTCAGTAGTATAGATAACGTCAGAGATCGGAAGTAGTGTTGCTCTTCAGCGCCATCGCGTGGTGAAGCAGAGTATTTCGGCGTGATGGCTAATTTTACATTATTACCTCAGAATCAGAATGAGTTTTTATTGCTAATGTTTGTTACACACATAAGAAATTGTTTATACAACGTTTATCCAACATAAAGGTACATATATGCAAACAATACAAACTGAAATAAAGAATAAAAATAAAATGGAACCATTTTCATACAGGAATATATAGCCAATAGCACTGTAATGTTCATAGTGTACAGGTGCATGTCAATAAATTACAATATCAACAAAAAGTTCATTTATTGTAGTAATTCAATACAAACATTTAAATGCATACATTATTAAAGATTCGTTACAATCACAGTGATCTATTTCATGTGTTAATTTCTGTTAATGTTGATGCTTATTGTTTACGGTCAATGAAACCCCAAAATCATCGTTTCTGAAAAGAAAAATGTTATATAAGACTAACTGAAAAAATGATTTTAATGTAGATATTGTGGCCTACTGAGAAGTATGTACAGTAAATGCAATCAATACTTGGTCGGGGCTCCTTTTGCATGAATTGCTGCGTCAATGTGGCATGGCATGGATCTGCCTTTGGCACTGCTGAGGTGTTAAAGTTTACACCGTCATTCAGTCAACCTCCCTGTGTTAGGAGATAGGACCCCCTCGGAGCAAGAGGGGGAACACGAAGCCCTGGCCCAGCAGCTGGGGGAGTAGAGCCCTGTGCGAAAACAGAGGAGGGAGACACACGGTGAGGAGCTTAGACATGAAGCTTCGTGACTTGCTGTAGCACTGGAGCTTTGACCTGCTGTGGTATGACTCGCTAGGGTCATTCTGTATGCCGTCTTTCTAATCATCTTTTCTGATCCACCGGCTGCTGATTGGGGGGAGATGGGGTACACCTAAAAGCCTGGCATTTACCCACCCATGGTCATACCGGTTTAACCTTTTTTTCCCTGCGACACCACGGCAATAACACACTCCAGTCCAGCTTGTACATATCCTCTCTGCTACTTCATTGTACCAGGCAGGGCATTCTGTAACAAGAACTCAGGTTCAGGAACATATAGGAGGAGGCATCCTTTTAGAAGACAAAAAAATAAGGAAAGAAACTAGTAACCATGAGAAACACAAAGACTTGAAAAGAGTAAATCAGTGCACAACAAACACAACCTTTACCTCATTTGCTTGCATGTTGCTTGCCACTGTTTGCAGAAAAAGCCTTGGCAGCCTTGGCCGCTTGATTTGAACTCAGCCCTTTGCTCAGTACTGTATGCAAATTTTATTCTGTTTTACAAATTGAAAAAAACAACCAAATAACAGCATAAAGCAGATAATCACCGATAGCATTAATTTTCTTATGTATCGTTTGCATTTTCTCTAAACTAATATCTTTATTGCCAGGCATATAGCAGAAATTGTGCATAACAAATAGCATGCATTGTGGTTCTGTTATCTTGTACAGTTATGTTATTTTTTAAGTAACTATAAAAATTAAAAAAATAATCTACGAATATTGTAAGATAATTAATGGACTAAATTGATCATGTCATTTCCACACTCCACATTTCCATTACTGTAATGGTAAGTAGGCTGATAAAAAATATAGTGTAGGAGCAAGTTTAATTTGGGTTTTTCTTCTGCTCTGGATTATGTATTATCAAAGAGAATTATTTATTTTTTACTGATAAACCCAAATGTCACTTTATTCAGCTGGGGGTGTTTTCTGCTGGAGGGGCGTCCTCCACCTGAGCTTGCTGATACAACTTTATAAATTTTTCTTTTAAATCATTCATCGTCTTCTTCACACCTTTCCCCAGGATGTAGCCTTATGTCTCCATTTGACTTCCACTGCTTTCATAGAGGTAGTGGAGACAACCAACACAGTCAACTATTACACAGTGAAAAGACATGAGTGAATTGCATTTCCTTTGGATATATACACTTTTTAAAAATGGCTGTAATGGGATGTAATATTCAATTTTAGATTTACATGATTATAATATGATTAGCATCAGCATCAACCATCAGAACAATCGCTGCCGCTGCGTACTTTTAAGATTTTAAAATGCATTTATCTATTATTTATTTATCTATCTATCTATCTATCTATCTATCAGGTCTGCATTTATCTGTAAGAAATAAGAAAGGTCAGAACTTATTGTGAATAAAATACAGTAGTACAGAGTAGGTATCTAAATCAGCAAACAAAAAAGTTTATATTCTTGTTTGTGTACTGTTGTTAATTTCTGTGAAAGTGCATACTGTATCAGTATATTATTTTATATTCAAGTAAGGCTGCAGTTCTGCCAGGCTCAGATGTTTTAGACTAATTCAAATATGGAATCTAGGATTATTGTCATTGGACGCAAAGCACAAGAGTGAAAAGATTTCTGGGTGTTTAGCATAAGTGAGTGAGTGAGTGAGTGAATGAATGAGTTACAAGCTACTGTTGTTCCTTGATGTGGAATGGCCTGAGTCATTTCGGTTTGAATATTGCATGTTATCAACATATCCATGCGGGTTTCATCCAGGTGCTCTGGTCCTCTCACAGTCCAAAAACATGCATGCAATGTGAACTAAAGATACCGAATTGGATCTACAAATTCTTTCATTTGTAATATGAATATAACCTGAATGTATCATTACATTAAATTATAAATATATTAGGACACTAAAACTATTAAAATATAGATGTTAATTGACTCAGAATAATTAATACAAGCTGCAGACGGCACTGTGATTAAACTGATATAAATCCGCAGAACCGCGTGTTTCTGTAGATTCAAGAAAAAATTTGAACTACATAGTTAACATATTGATTTTTGCCTGATAACAGAACATCAACATGATGTGCCCTAACTGTACATGAATGTGTACATGGATTTTCTTTTTGCAATTCATCAGCTAATAATAATAATATTAATAATAATAATCATATATTTTATGTGTAATGCATTTTACATTTGTAACAAATCTCAAAGTACTACAAGGTTTAAATCATCAGTATATTCATAGTAATCATATGTTATTGTAATAATATGCTAATCATGAATATTATATGCTACCCATGGGGTGAAAAATAAATCTCCTCCACTTTACCTGAATAATAAATACAGTCAGTACTCCCGGCGCAGTCGTGTTCATCAGACCCATGTAGTAATTAACCAGAGCCTGACGGCATCCACGGTTATACTGATTCAGTCTTAGAGATAATGTATAATATGCTATTATAGGCTATGTGGTCTTGGAAATATCTGGTAAAACCCGGACTCGTCTTGATAGCATTTTAGCTCAGGAATGTTTTGGATAAGGTTGTCGTATGACCTATATAAATAATGATTCAAGTCTACCTAATGCCTGGGGCATTAATATGAAGTGAACATATTGAATATCTCAAAGCACAAACCATATATTCTTTACTTAATACAGGGATATAACTGCATAATGTTTGGTCTGCATTGGTGAAGTGTAACTAGATGTTATCTCTGATTTATTATGGGTGATGATGAATATATATGAGAATGAGGAAGAACGTTTTGTATACACGTGTGATTGATTTTCAAAGATTGATGCAAAATCAGCTCTGTTTCATTCATTTAAATGCATGTCTCCAAAACTGTCAACAAGGATTTCAAGAAATGTCGGATGTGAATTTTGTTGGCATCAATCCTTCTTCCTTTAGAATGTGCTAAGAGGAGCAATTACACAGTTTGTATCGTCTCACTTTTTACTCACTCTTTCACTTTTGTCGAGGTGAAATCCAGGTAGCGGTTGTTGACCCATTGCACTTCAAACAAATCCCTATAATTAGTGTTTCCACAGCTGTGGTCACTGTATATTCAAGTGGTCAATAGTATCCTTCTAGAAGCAGCGGCCTGGTATGTGTGTCCTGTATGATGGATTGAGCACAATGAGTATAAAACAATATTAATGTATACTGTTAGTCCAGAACTTCAGCAGAAAGTCTGAAAAATGAAGCTAATTTCTAGATCATCATATCTTATGATAACTATTTAGTGATTACTGTTAGACTTGTTGTAATAAAAAATAATTCAAGACTATATTTGCAAACAACAACAAGAGCTGTGATTTAAATACATCTAAATACATTTTTGACAAAACGTCCATTGTCCACTTTCAAAACATTTCAATTTCGGGTTTTTCAGCAGAAAACATCAAGGTTCAGGGCTGTTCAGCAAAATCCGCTCACCAAATCTGCAGTCAGTATTCAGGTCACGTGACCTAACATGGTTGCTTAAAAACAATTCAAGTTATATTTGGGAAATTATCTGTATATTGTTAAATTACTTTAACTAAATAAAAATTTCCGAACTGGAGTCTTAATAATAAATGTATTTATAAAGGAGGTTACTTAATAATACTTATTTGTATTTTTATATTTAAAATTGTATTTACTTGTATTGTTTTTGTTCATTAATAGATTTGGCATATATAGAAACTAGTTCCTTAAAACATGCTACAGTATCATCACATGCAATCAACCCACATATGACACCACACTCGAACTGTTATTACACTTAAAATGAGTAAAAGGGTTCTTGTCAAAATACCTGAACTCTTCCAACGTAACACACTTAAGGAATCACATTCAAGAAATACATTATATACAGTACACTCACCAGCCTGTCTTATATTTGTGTGTTAGCAAAGTGCTGGAAACATTCCTCAGTTTTTTCCCATAGTGACTATATAGCATCATGCAGTAGCCGCAGATTTGTCCGTTGTACATCTATTTCCAACACATGCCAAAGGTGATTCATTTGGTATAAATATATTGACTGTGAAGAGCATTTTCATCCATTGAACTCATAGTGTAGTTCAAGAAACCAGTTTGAGATTATTTGAGCATTAAAGAACAAAGTATCAGTCATTGTGGACGTATCTTGTTGATACTTGTTAAGAAAATGTGGTCATAAAAGGGATGGACATGGTCAGCTACAATGCTCATGACTAAAGCGGCATTTAAAAAAAGGCTCAATTCAGGGCCAAATATATGCAATAAAATATTTCCCACAACATTACATCATCCCTACCAATCTGAAACATAGATACAAGGCATACTTTCTTGTGGTTTATGCCAAATTGTGATATTACCATCTTAATGTTGCAGCAGAATTTGTCAAATTTTGGAAAGGTCAATTATGTCAATTTCAGCCTCAATTCCTTGACAGGATTTGATTGAAGGTTTGATGTGTTGTATAGTCAGAAATACTTTGCATCATACTGCAGTTGTATTTTTTTTATTTGCCATTGCCTCTTTGAGCTGTTTTAATATTCTTTAGTACTTAGAGGTGTGTGTGTTAAAATCCCAGTATATCAGTTGTTTTAGAACATTCATGCCAAGAGAATGAAGGGAAAATTACATTCAAAATCACTTGAATCAATTTTTTAATGCTAATGGTCAGTTGAATTTCAGCAGGTTTCTTTAAATTCAAAGTTTGCTTAGTGCATAAATTTTCTGCCATGTATATTTGTGTTACTGTACAGTTGGATAGGCATACCTTATGAAGTGGATACTGAGTCTGTAGCATGATACACTACAGTTCGATTGCTGCTGTTCAGACAATAGTGGTGGTTAAGAGTGATTTACTCAGTATAAGTTCAAACATAATTCAAACACTTCATTTACTTTATAGAATCGGATGCCATTCTTCATTCTTTACTTCCAGAGAATCATCTAGACTGGGCTGCAGGGCATAGCCATATTTTAGGCATATTTTAATTTGATTTTAACTATATTTTTATTTTGCTCTTATTGTACAGTGCCCTTGGGTATCTTGAAAGGTTCTTATTAAATAAATTATTATTATTATTATTATTATTATTGTCTGTTATTATCTATATTATTTTGCATTTTAAGCCAAATAAAACATAACATTTGTGAACTACAAAATTAAATGTTTATACATACAAAATATAGTCTATTCGATTGCAGCAGTATGACTTAATATTATGCCTGATTCCCTTCCTGACACAACCCTTTAACATTTGGTATGCACAAACTGATCTTCATGTTGCAGCTGCAGAACATAGTATCAGCATGTGCACTGACACCGAGCCACAGTAATCTATCACCTGACCCTGAACGGTAGTTGCATTACTCGTTTTAAATATGCGCTTACAAATCTGCATTTGCTACCAATGCGTTAAATACTCTGCCATCATAACAATTCAGTAATGGCACATTTCCAGCAGGTATCATTTTAAGTTCAGAAGTAACAGATGCTCTAGTATGTTTGGTTGGTAATTTATTTCCCATTCTCTTGTAATCTACTACACATAAACATGACCACTCTGCTGCCAGTTTTTTTTAAATAATAGTTTTTAAGCTAATAGTAAGCAATGAGTTAGATAAATAATAGAACTCTAATACTTACAATATATGTGTAGAACTATATAGAACTAATACAATCACAGCTATAGTACGCACTTTTCCAGAGCGACTTACATGTTTAGTCATGTATTTGGAGTGTCAGGGCTAATGCTTGTGGACCTGAATTAATTTTACCTATAGAGCTAGTACACTGCCAAAAATTATCCATCTGATACCAATACAACAATTACAAGGTAGTATATTCCTTCCATCCAAATTCTCCTAAGCTACATACAACCTGTAGAAAGCAAGACGCAGTAAATACAATGACACTTATAATGATATTTATAAAGAAACTAGAAAATTAAACTGGGTCTTCAGACATGTCTTACAAGAAGAGATACACAAACGATAAAGGTTCAGTCCTACTTTCAACTACAATAAGAAGTTTATAAGTGGATTGCAGAGATCTGTGATGTTTATGGGAAGTAAAAAATTCTCAGTCACTTCACCATCTCCTCAAAAGAGTGTATAATATAAACAAGTTGTTTATCCTTAAACAGTATCCTACTGTATATATTGCTATAAATATCTTAGATAACCTACATTTATTTCCAAGTTTTAAATAAACAATTGTTGTATACTCTAGATAGAATAGGGGAAGAAGAGTCTTGAAATGTACACAATGAGAACAGAAAAGATTATAAACCATTTAAATTATTAAATAAAAGAAATAAAAGAAAAAGAATCCTGAGGCAAAGGTGGTAGCTCCAGAGACCATGGCAACCCATAAAAGCAGCCACAAACCCTAAGCCAATCTTAGCCTCTTTTGGAAGAAAAACTTGAAAACTTTTAAATAGTGCCATGCTATAGAAAGAAAATACTGTAAGCATAATAAAACTGACATGAATAATTATGTGCAAATTATTTATTCAATATTTATAAATTATTAAAAATCTAAAATCTAAAAAAAATGCCCAAGTAGCTGATCATTAATTGTCAGTTATACTAAAAGTTTTTTTAAAGAAGGCAAATAAATCCTTACAATAACTTTAAAAGTTAACTAAGCCATCAATCTCAGCTTTGTTATGAATAAAATAAAACATTTAGAAGATTTACTCAACTACTTCATCTATACTGATATTTATCATTAGCTTCTCATTCACTTGGAACTAAAAACAGCACACTTTTTACAGTTCTGTAGCCATTTTGAAAAGGACTCGGTATATGATATAAAGTATTATCCCATTAGATAGGTCATAATCTCTTCTGCTCAGCGATGATCCTATTAAACTTACCTATAAGAACAGCCCATAGCATTTCAGATTTTTGACTTTGAAAAAAACATGCCCTTCAATTGCAAAGCCACAGAGAAGGAGAGAGAGAGAGAGAGAGAGAGAGAGAGAGAAAGACAACCATTGAGATCATTGAAATCTGAGGCATCTTTATGCAAGGAACCATGGCAGTGAGAGGGGAGACTGGAATATTAAGAGACAAATTTGTCAGTGTATAAAAGAGACAGGATAATATTCAATAAGTCTTTTTATTGTTTGTTTATTTTTATTGACTTATTTATTTCATATCTGAGTAAAAGAGGTCAGTTTTACTACATTTAAATACTTACAGCACAGAACACACACAACAAAGGTTACAAAATATATTTGCCTCTAAAATAAACTTTATTTATTTCATCATTTATTTTTGCCTTTGCCTGTTTACAGAGTCGTAGAGCTCACTCTCCACCATCACGACATAATAGATGTAGAGACATTAAGTATAGGCTACTTGTTTGTGAGTTGTTATATTTTGGATTTAAACCTATTTTAATTTAAGTGAAGTAGGTAAAATAAATTGCTAATAATTGAAGGATCTCAACAATAAATATACAGTAATAACAGTGTAATATCCACAAGTGTAAATATGTTTAACACTTATTACACAGTAAATAATAATATAATATTACACTTCTAATAATCTAATAATATACACAGTACTGTGTACATGAATGTACTTTAATTAAAAATAAATGTCTAAGCTGGACAAGCAAAGAAAAACATCTTCACAGAGCACAAACAGGAAGGGCATAACACTACTAGGATTAGGATCAAACCTAGTAGAACACATTCTTTTTAACTCATTCATTCACTTAATATTAAAGTTAAAGTTAAAAGTTAGGAACATCGTTATATAGCAAGAACCCTAAAAAGTGTCTCACCCCAATGTAGTGCGCACATACGTACACACATACACACACAAAGGGCAAGTTAGAGACAGTGTCTCACCACAGTGTAGTGCGCACATACGTACACACATACACACACAAAGGGCAAGTTAGAGACATTGTTCATCCTAGCTATATGTCTTTGGACACACAAATGTCACATAGACGTAGGGAAAACACGCAAACTGCACACAAAAAGACACAAAATGCCCTTCCTGGAAACCTAGGACCTTCTTTCTGTGAGGTGAATGCACTAACTGTGACACACTTACTTGCTTATTGTCATTCTTAATTAAAATGGAAAACCAATAAAATAAATAGGTGCTCAAAACCATGCTACAATTCTATTATGAAGAACATGCTCATGATTGTACTACTGAAGGTCCTCTCTGATTAAGAACATTTAATTAGATGGAAAACATTTTACAGTAAATGTTTATTTCTCCAATGTTATCCCCAACCAATAAGCAACCAGTAAAGCAGTTTATCTCGGGTTCTCTGCTATAGGCCAGGTCCTCAAATTTTCTTTTTACCTACAACTACTTTGATTGAGAAGGATTTTGGCTTATTGGAATTTGGCTTTCTGTAGGATAATGTTATCAGGCTTCTACTTTACCGTGCAATTTCAAGGTTACATGTTACTCCATTTCTTTCAGGCTCTACTGATTAGATGGGCCAGCTTGCAGACATTGATACTGTATAAAGGGTCTTTGAGCTGCATTTTAAACCTTGTGAACATCCTGTGTTGCCATTGCAACTACATTCCTGTAGATGGCAGAAATAATATGTACAGCAGGGTTGTCCAAAGTTTTTTGTACTGTGAGCCACTCTGTGGTGCTTATCACTAGTTCACCTCTAGTGTTTTTAAAGTTGGCAGAAGCAATCAAATGTTGGTAAACTAGGCAAACACACACAGTGAATTATTTATCAGCTCTGCCATTTTGGACACCACCTATTATACATTTTTCTTGATTTATAGTGAAAAAGCCATTTTGTTTAAAACTAAGAAATGCAATACATTCAGGTACAATTTGCATGTGTGGGCTATATTATGTTATGCCGTAGCTTGTTATGCCATAGCTTGGAGACCCAGATCTTCATCAGTTATGTGAGGGTTGGAATACTCCAACTTCTCCAATCCAACTCATGTGTCTTACTTCTCTAAGCAAATAGTCAAAATGATTGTACAAAAAATCAAGGATGAAATAAATAAGTGAAACTTAAAAATCTTTAAAAATAACAATGGTAAGGAACCCAAATTTTATTTGTTTAATTATTATTCACTAGTTCACTATTATTCACAAATCCTTTCCACATGTTCCATGATTGTGCTCAATAGTGTCTAGTGAGATGATAATATTTTTTGCTATTTCCAGTTGATCGGTCAGTTCTGAAATCTTGTGTAAATGCTCTTTCTGCTCTGAGTTCAGTCTGTCCACCTAGAACCACAGAATAAGTTCTATTAAGTCCAGAAATAAGCATGAATTACTTGCCTACATAGGCTGAAAGTTTAGTTTCGTTATACCACAATAGTAATATAGTAACATTTAAAATAAATGTGAATATTAAATCAAAGGTGATATTGTCTGCTGATGGAATAAAGCATGGTTGTATAATGTGACTTGACACTACATGGGTGGGAATTACAACCTGCTGCTATGTTATATTTATATATATTTATTTTTATTATTGCTACATTACATTTTTTCATTACATTTCTCTATTTCCTGGTGTATTTTTTCTTACCACAGTCTGAAGTTTTTGCTCCAGGACATTGTTGGCCTGTTGACAACTTGTATAGTCCTTTTGAAGCCTGTGAAGGAACACCAAATAAACCTGACTTAAATTAGGTGTGTACTGTACTCTGTAAAAGGTTATCTTCTGTTATAGTATGAGGTATATTTATATATATTTATATGAAATTGGCCAAGCCTGGTGGCCAATCTTCATTAATTGCAAATTGAACCAGTAAGAGCACTCAGGATTGTGGGTGACCAGACACACCCATCACACACACTCTTTAACCTTCTGCCATCTGGAAAAAGGTATC
>JAOUQT010015400.1:0-12002 GCA_025769995.1 Xyliphius kryptos | reverse complement strand
TTTCAACTGAATATATCTTTTAAATAAATATTTTATTCATTTAGATCTAGGATGTGTTCTTTTAGTGTTCCCTTTATATTTTTGAGCAGTGTATATTTAAAAAAAAACATAATTAGAAAAAAAAATCTACATTTGTAATTTATAAACAAGGACATCTGTTCAGATTGTTTTTAATGAACCTGATAACTAGAAGAATTCGGTGCGCAATTCAAGCAGAAAAAACGTTTTATGTTAAATATACAATGTCTGCATTTCCTCTGCAGCAGTTCAATTACCCCACTGAAAAAGAGAGATCATAATACCATAAAACCGCACCGAACGTCTTAACGTGTTTTTAGAGCCTGCATGTATATTTGTGATGCATACTGATCCAGGAAATTTGGTCCGTTTTCTGCTATTGCCAGACAAATATAGAATATCCTTCTTTTTATCTTGTTATCTTCTGCTTAATCCTTTACCAGGGTCATAGTAGAGGGGAATGTCTCCCCATGCCCATCCAGGGGAAAAGGTTTTGGGGCTCTGAGCAGGGCGCCAATCCATCAGAGGGCACACATTACCTCATACTGACACACAAACATTTACATTTAGTCATTTAGAAGACGCTATTATCTAAAGCGTTATCTACAGCTCCACTGTAGTACCATTAACCCTGCGCATTACTCCATTTTTTACAGCAAGTATCTGTGGAAGAGGTGTGTTTTGAGAAGTGAGTGACAGCCTTACGGATGTTGTTGGGAAGATCGTTCCACTAATTAGCAGTGGTGAATGAAATGGAGGGAGCATTGGCAACTCCGTGTGTTGGAACCACCAAGAGAATTGGAGAACCTGCAGAGAACATGGAAACTCCAACCAGATTGGGATTGAAACCTGGATGCCCAGCGAAGCGTGTCGTCTCAATCCTTACTAATAATCCTTACTCTGTATTATTAGTCTGCAGATTGGGTGCTGAAGGATATACGAAGGATATAAACACATCTACTTAATAGTGCAGTAGATTTCATTTAGAGAGTTCATTTATTCATTATCTCTGCCCTGTGCCAACCTATCGCTGGGCACACTCACTAACACACACACATACACTATATGAGGCAATTCATCCATCCATCCATTATCCTCCACTTATTTCTTTTCTAGGGTCGCGGTGGGGTTCCCCATGCCCATCCAGGGGAGAACATCTCGGGCACTGCACAGATACACTCGGGACAGGGTGGAAAACTCCACCCGGATTGGGATTCAAACCATTCGCTGTAAGGCGAACGTGCTAACCACTAAGCCACCATGCCACCCTTGAGGAAATTCAAATAAAGGCAATTCAAGAACAGCCAATTCACCTTGAAAACCTGTTTTAAACTGTGGAAGATCCCGGGAGAACTCCAAGAAAATCCACACAGACACGGGGAGAACATTGGAAACTCCACCAAGGTTGGGATTCAAACCATTTGCTGTAAGGCAAACGTGCTAACCACTAAGCCACCGTGCCACCCTTGAGGAAATTTAAATAAAGGCAATTCAAGAACAGCCAAATCACCTTAAAAACCTGTTTTAAACTGTGGAAGAAACCGGGAGAACTCCAAGAAAATCCACACAGACACAGGGAGAACATGGAAACTCCACCCAGATTGGGATTCGAACCTGGATCCCCAGTGAAGCGTGCCGCTTCATATAAAATACAGCAGATTGAAAGCTCCCAAATCCAAATTAACTCGCCAAGAACCTTCTAACCAGTTTGAATCAGTTTTGAAAATCCCCCCCTTTTAAAACAAAGACATGCTTACTAAGTACACTTAATCTACTAAAAGAAGCATGCAAGTCATAAGTAAGGACCATCATCCTCGTTTCTCCTTAAACTCACCTAAGAGCATGTTGGAAGCATACAGGTGAAGCGCAGACCACAGGATAAGTTCCTGGATGTGCCAGATTGAGTCTCAACACATGAATGGAGTGACAGAGAGCAGGAACAAGTGTAGTCGGAGATGGAGACTCCCTCAAAACAATGCAGAGTGCTCGAAAGGAGCTAGTGTGGAAAAGAAAACGAGTGCAACGGCTGTCAGCAGCCGCAACCCTACAAGCCACGGTGCGACCAAAAAAGCCACAGCAGGAAAAAAAGTGGGTCAGTCCATCACTGATGTGGCGAGACAGGCAGAGAAAATGGGGAGAGAACTGTGGCTTTCTCGTTCCCTCGCGTTGACTGAAGCCGTGGAGAGTACGGATCGGTCTGCTTTACAAGTCTCGCGCCTCGCTGTGATTCAGCCCGGAGGAATCTGGCTCTCATAAATCAGCAGCGACTCGTGTGATCAACTGGCCACGCACAGACATGCGCTGAGAGAGAGACTCCTAAGTGTGTGTGTGTGTGTGTGTGTGTGTTGAGTGTGAGAGAGAGAAAAAGTGGTTGAGAGAGTAGGAAAGACCGGCTGAATGAGGGAGTGAGAGAGAAAGCTGGGTCTGTCGACAGTGCCGCATATCCGTCGCTCACTACAAAAATGCTTTAAGACGTGTTATCATCACAGGCGATTGTAAACGAGGTGAGACCTAAGATTTCCCAGCACCCCTGGAAAGATCTGGGATAAAAAGGCGAGATGGTCCGCGAGTGATCCGGGCTCAATGGCTCTCCTAAGTGTTTTGTGTAAATCGCTGGTAATAATCAAAGAGAAGACAGGTGGCATAGCGGATGAGGCGGTTGGAGATGAAACAGTAGGGCTTTTCTTAAAAAAGTGGAAGAGTCTGAGATAGTTCTGTCGCTTTCTTACGAGAGGGATCCAAGATAGCACTTGTTGCAATGGATAGTTTTTTGGGGAAAGCTCGTTCAGAAGGAAAAGCTGGATCAATATTGTGAAGTCGAGATTTTCCGTTTGGTCCTTGATGCAATTTTAAGCCGATGCCATCAAATGGTCAGAATCTGATGGGAGCACTCGTGTAAAACAGTCGACCAATAAAGGAGGGAAGCATGGTGCACAATTCGAGTCATCCCTCTATCATAAAGTTGGAAATCTATGTAGTCTACCTGGAAATCCAGGTTTAAATCCTGATGTGGGTGGAGTTACCATGGTCTCCCCATGTCTCTGAGTTTTCTCGGGTACACCCTGTATTGTATATATCACCTGAAATAGGTTGTTAGGCAAGATGTTCTCAATTTACAATAACACACAACCTCAAGTGTCTTATGTATATAAACAAAAATGTAAACGTTCGTTTGTTCAAATTCTTAAATCTTCAAAAGTTCACTGATTGTTTTAAAATTTTGACACAACGTTGCATTTAAATACGCACATATTTTTATAATTCTTTTTTTTATTTTATTATTTTGTGTGAAAATGATATAAGGTGATTGGTGTGTATCATCTCTATAGCGCCTGGCGCACCAGTAGACATATGGCATATGGTGATTGGCGCAGGGGTGGAGTGGAGGTGAAGACAAGAGGCGCTTGGTGTCTGGTGATTGGCATACGGGTAGAGTGGAGGTGAAGACAAGAGGCGCTTGGCGAATGGCGATTGGTGCACGGGTAGAGTGAAGGGGAAGACACAAGACGCTTGGTGTATGGTGATTGGCGTTCAGGTGTAGTGAAGGGGAAGACACAAGGCCCTGTCTGTAGCGTTTGGCACATGGGTAGTGCTGAGGGGAAGATGCAAGGCGCTTGGTGTATGGTGATTGGTGTACGGATAGAGTGGAGGGGAAGACACAAGACGCTTGGTGTCTGGCGATTGTTATGTGGGTAGTGGAGGAAAGGAAGCGAGACATTTGGCGTATGGTGATTGGCGTGCAGGTAGAGGGGGAAGGGGAAGACACAAGATGCTTGGTTTATGGCGATTGGTGTGCAGGTAGAGTGGAGGAAAGGACGCGAGACGCGAGCGTTGGCACACAGGTAGAGTGTATGGTGATTGGCGTGTGGGTACAGTGAAAGGGAAGATGCTCGGTGTATGGCGATTGGTGTTTGCATAGAATGGAGGGAAGACACAAGGGGCTTGGTGTATAGTGATTGAAGCATGGGTAAAATGGAGTGAAGACGCAAGGCCCTTGGCGTATAGCGATTGGTTGACCGTTAGAGTGGAGGGGAAGACACTTGGCGCTTGGTGTATGGTGATTGCAGCATGGGTAAACTGGAGTAAAGACACGGGGTCCTTGGCGTATAGCAATTGGCGCAAGGGTAGAGTGGAGGGGGACACACCAGGCACTTGCTGTAAAATGATTGGCGCATGGGTATAGTGGAGGGGAAGACGCAATATTCTTGGCGTTTAGCGATTGGCGCACGGGTAGAGTGGAGGGGAAGACGCAATATTCTTGGCATTTAGCGATTGGCGCACGGGTAGAGTGGAGGGGAGGACACCAGGCGCTTGCTTAAAAGTGATTGGCGCATGGGTAGAGCGGAGGGGAAGACGCAATATGCTTGGCGTATAGAGATTGGCGCACAGGTAGAGACAAACACATAAGCCAATCAGATTTAAGGACTGGAACTACCTGTTTGTGTAATTGTGTAACTTTTATTAAATCAATAATCTATTCCTACCTTACAGGGCAACATGTTTTTTTCCAACTTTTTGTAACAATTCTATTGAAACGCTCTCATAGACGTTCATCGTCTGTTCTAGAGGTTCCGCAGAGCACATCGGCAGCGTAATGTTTTCAGGTTCCTCCAGAATGACGGAAATAAAGTTAAAGAGCAGGCGCTGATGATCACATTACATGACAGAACATTTCTGGCTCATTTAATTAGAGCACGACTTAAGTCCAAGAACATGAGAACACCCAGCTTGGAACTTAACGGTTCACAAAGGTCTGCTCCATGACAACAGCTGGGACGGGGTGGAGAGATGAAGGGTGAGAAAGATATTCCACCCAAATAGATGTCAAATACACTGTTTCCAAGATACCACACAAGCGTAAGTGCTTTAATACTCATACTTCCATAAGAGCAAAATGAGGTGGAACTACAAGAAAGGTACCTAGAACTACATGAAACAATTTCACAACATAAGTCTGGCTTAGTTGTAAGGGAGATATTAGACCGTCCTGGCTCAAATTCCTGGCTCAAATTCGGGACCAATTTATATCCTGGCTCAAATTCGCTGTTCTAGTTCATCGCAGAGGTGTCCATTGTAGGCTGAGGTCAAGGATCTGTGTGAACACAAAGTTCCACCCATGACTTCACAGAGTTTAGGATAAAAGGGTAAACGTTCTTCCCAAAGTGTAATACTTAAGTGAATAGTCTTACAAATGGTGTGGTCTATGCTTTTTTCCACTAGGGTCGTAGTGGCTCAGTAATTAAGGTATTAGGTAACTGACCAGATGCCTACAGGTTAAATCTCTGCAGACCAGACTTTGCTTAATAATTAGGTGTCTTAAAGGCAAAGAAAACACGGGCGAAAAGCAGATGAGGAGGACGGCCTTAAGTTCTCTGCCCCTCGGGCGGACGACGAGGAGGACGACCTTGAGTTCTCCATCCCTTGGGCGGTCAACAAGGCGGGCGGCACAAAGTTCTCCGCCCCTCAGACAGGCGTTTGGGCAGGATGGCCTCCGGCTGAGACACTGTGGGCTGGACGGCCTCCGGCTGAGACACTGTGGGCTGGACGGCCTCTGGCTGAGACACTTTGGGTGTGTGCCCAGTGATGGATTGGAGCCCTGTCCTGGGTGTAGTATCTGCCCAGTGCCTGAAATGTTCTCCCCTGGGTGGACATGGGGAGCCCCCCGCAACCCCAGTATAGAAGTAAGCGGTGGATAATGACAATGAGATAAGATTTTAGTTCAAATTATGTAAATGTTTAACTATATTTGTTTTCTTTTTTATACATGTAGCAGCAACCTCTTCTTTTTTCACAAGCCTTGCGACAGAAATTAATGTAGGGAGGAGCCACAGTCCAGGTTTCTGTGACTGTCCCCTGGCTTCCATGTATTGCAGGTCATTCTATACATTTAGATGCAATGCAATTTAAGGTACTATTCTGTTTAAAACAGCACCGATGAGGATTTAATCACAAATAGATGGCAAGCACTTCCTCTCAACAATCTAGCTACAGCTTTGATGTGTTAAACCCTATGAACTAGAGCAGCATCCTGGAAGGTGACCTGATCAAGTAAACATAAAATCTCTTTACAGAGTAAGAAAACACAAGGATGCATCGCTGCAGGGGACTATATGCAAATGAAGGCATAACAATGAATACATTATTCCACTTCCACAGTTTATCAATCCTTTCAAATACTACCCCGGACAATTAACTATTCTGCTCAAGTCACTTTACTTTGACACTGTCACCTTAACATCATATATCATTCACTCAAGTAACTTTACTGAGAAACAGTCACTTTAACATATTTCATTTGCTTGAGTCACTACTCGAAAATAGCTAAATTAGCCCATTTCATTCAATCTAGTCACCAGAATATCATTGACTTTCACTCAAGTCACCCCAACACCATATCTCACTTGCTCAAGTCACTTTACTCAGACACAAAGCCACCTTAACATCATATCTCACTTGCTTAAGTCACTTTACTCACACAAAGCCACCTTAACATCATATCTCACTTGCTTAAGTCACTTTACTCATACACATAGCCTCATTAACAGCATATCTCACTTGTTCAAGTCACTTTACTCAGACACTGTCAATTGCACATCATATTTCATTCACTCAAGTCACTTTACTCAGACACATAGCCACCTTAACAGCATTTCTCACTTGCTTAAGTCACTTTACTCAGACACATAGCCACCTTAACATCATCTCTCACTTGCTCAAGTCACTTTACTCAGACACATAGCCACATTAACAGCATATCTCACTTGTTCAAGTCACTTTACTCACACACTGTCAACTGAACATCATATTTCATTCACTTAAGTCACGTGACAAAGAAGCATAGTCACTTTAATATATTTAATTCGTTCAAGTCACTTTACTCAAACACATAGCCACCTTAACATCATATCTCACTTGTTCAAGTCACTTTACTCAGACACTGTCAACTTCATATCATATCTCATTCACTCAAGTCACTTTTCTAACAAATATAGTCACTTTAACATTCGCTCGAGTCACTTTACTCAGACACAGCCACCTTAGCCCATTTTATTCATTCTAGTCACTTGAATATCATATCTCTTTTGCTCAAGTCACCCCAACATCATATCTCACTTTACTTTTGCTCAAGTCACTTTACTTAGACACATAGCCGCTCTTAACATCATATCTCATTCGCTCAAGTCACTTTACTTAGACACAGTAACCTTAGCCCATTTCATTCACTCTTGTCACTTGAATATCATATCTATTTCACTCAAGTGACTTTACTAAGAAACATAGTCACCTTCACATATTTCATTCGCTCAATTCCCTTTACTCCGACACATCCGTAGTCACCTTAGCATTAAATTTCATTAACTCAAGTGAATGAAATTCTATCTTGGGCTGCCACCATGCTATTGACCTTTTCTCGGGGAATGAAGGTTCGGAACAGGCCGATTTACAATTCTCTGAGTGGTGTCCTGACCGTCATGCCAAATATTCTCAAGCCCCCGCGGTCAAGAAGGATATGTGCCCGATCCACCGCGTGAGCTGCTGAAATAATTGATGTCGACGGGGCAGAGCCAAATTCAACGACTCAACTAGTCCACATCTTAAGTTACAGGGCGGGATAGCAGAGCACGCTGCCTAGCATCAAGTCTTTTGCAGCCTGGATGATATCACCTTCTCAAATTACCCATGACATGCAAAGCTAAG
This sequence comes from Xyliphius kryptos, assembly GCA_025769995.1. Lineage (NCBI taxonomy): Eukaryota > Metazoa > Chordata > Actinopteri > Siluriformes > Aspredinidae > Xyliphius > Xyliphius kryptos. Next base: position 4,286 of record JAOUQT010015400.1, on the reverse strand, counting down.
GGGGAGCTATATATATGTAGTGCATATCAAAGATTCTTTCCACTGACAATGCAACTTCTGCTAAATACACGCTGTACAAGTGCAGGTCTCGGGTATCAAAACGGGCAAAAGTCAATCGAAACACATGGCCACATAAAGCATCGTCAAAGGCCGCCCTGAGGCTTTTAGCCTCCCGATGTTTCGGACAATAAATATACCCCTGGTTACTTGACTGTCCCCATCAGCTTATCGTCATTGTCTCTGCTAATAGAGCATGTGTAAATGCTGGGAGCATTAGGCTCAATAACAGCTTACGGCAAAAGGAGGTCCCATCGGAACCCTTGTAAATAACCTTCCTTATTTCGGGAAAGGTGCAAGAGAGCGGGTAGGGGCAGGAACAGGCAACATCCCGCAGCATCTCATGCAAAACCAGCCTGAGTCGATTAGCCATATGTCAGCTGGTCAGATGTAATTAGGATAAGGCATGTGTCCATAAGCCATGCTCTAATGTCCACGTCAGAACTTCACTTGGTGTCAGCCAGAAGGTGGATTAATGGCTTCTCAAAATACGGACAACAGAAACCTATATATCGCTATAAAAAGACCGAAAACTGCAAGCCAAGCTGAAGAAGAAAGTCTCTAAGCCGGGGATAAAATAAAGACGTGAAGCCTGGATGTTCTCAGGAATTACTGCCAGGTGCACGGCACGGAAAGAGCGATCAAAATTATATCCCGTCTTATTCAAGCCATTAAATTAGATCAATAGCCAGACTAATTGAGACTTGTGTTCGCTCAGGCAAGAGATTTCTTTCCTGCAGTAAAGGAGGGAAAAAAATCTTCTTCTAGAGCCAGACACAATGAAATACTCACTGCTTTCTTTAATACATCGGGATAAATTTACACACGCACTCCGTAATGACTGAATCCATGCAATCAGGACAAGAGTGATATCGAGCAGACTGGAGCACGGCGCACAGCGGTCTGCGTTTCATTACGCTCTCATTAAGAACCTTCTGAAAATGGGAGAGGTGTTGAGCGTGACAGGAGGGAAGCGTTTTCCTTTTTTCTCGGCTTGAATGTTGGTTCAGGAATGGAATACTAAACGTATAGACGTTTAAATGAGGTCACTGGGATTTAAATATATTTTTAAATAAGATGCTCTTACTCTGGGCGGCACGGTGGCTTAGTGGTTAGCACATTCGCCTCTCAGCGCTGGGGGGGTCCTGGTTCGAATCTGGGTGGAGTTTGCATGTTCTCCCTGTGTCTGTGTGGGTTTGCTCCGGGTTCCTCCCACATTCCAAAAACATGAAGGTGTATTGAATGCTCTAAATTGCCCTGTATAGTGTGTGTGTGTGGATGTGTGGATGTGTGAGTGAGTGTGTATCCAGCGATGGATTAGCGCCCTGTCCTGGGTGTATCTGCCCAGGGCCCGAGACGTTCTCATAAAGGAATAAGCGGAAGATAATAAATTAACGAATGCTCTTATTCTACTGTATGGGCACCAGCCTCTTCGAATCCTCATCTGGATGGAGTTTCAATGTTCTCCATGTGTCAGTTTGGGTTCAATTGCCCCTATACAGTGTGTGAATGAGTGTGTGGATTGACGCCCTGTCCCGGGTGTTTCTATGCCAGAGACGTTCTTCTCTGGATAGAGGTGTCATTAGGCAGTTACACCTCTTTCCCGTGATTTATTTATAATAATGCACAACCTCGAAGGTCTTATTACGTTTAAAAAATGGTTACGAACACTCCATAATTAAAAAAAAAAACAAGTTTTGATTTATAAATGCGTTTACTGAAAGCAAAGTCGCTTATGAATTGGTCTTTCACCATCTTATCTAATCGCTGAGTAACAGGTTTTCAAGTTCTCTAACAATCAAATATTGCCATCATGTGAAGCGTTAAGACGTGTGTGTTATTGTCAATAATGTCACCACTGCACAAACGGCTCAGCCAATCAGATTTAAGGACAAGAACGACCCATTTTTTGGGTTTGGTTAATGTTTGTTTGGGTTGACCATTGGACAACCATTGGACCCACGCGAAACCACCCTTGGGACACAAAGTTCTCCGGTTAATTTTTTCTGGTCCCACTATGTACTTGTGCCTTGAACAAAGATGCCCACCGCTCCGGGCAGTGTGCTCACTTCACTCAGTGTGTGTATATGTGTGTGTCACTACATGGACCACCTCAACGGATGGGTTAAATATGGAAGATAAATTCCTCTGTATGTTAGTACAGTAGGCAAAATATATTCCTTTATATGTTGTAGATAGAACAGATCTTAAATCTTGCAGCAAAGTCTTTACCTTTAAGGAATCTGCAGAGTACCGTGGTTTCTAGTACGTGACAAAAAAAGTTCAACTAAAACTGTCCGGCGTAATTATTTATTACGCTGTGATTTACGTAACGCCAAAAGCACAAAGAGAAGCAGAGGGTCATGGAACAGATATTCTGCTTGACATCAATGGCTCAGATGCAGCAGTGTAAATCAAGTCAACACAGTAAAGCTCCTTCTAAAGAGAAAATGAAATGTGTCGGGGACATGGTGATACCTCAATCAGGACAATTATCCCCAGCTGCTCACGCTGTTCTCCCAAACGTGTGATGTCAAGGTCACAAGCCATTCCAAAGTGATCAGCCCTACAAATAAGATCCTATAGAGGCGGTCTGAAGGTTGTTTCCAAAATAAAATGAGGAAAAATGTTTACTTCAAAGAGATCTACAAATCATAAGTCTAGTCAACACCACAGTCAATTCAGTGGGCAAAGGTATTAGTGTTACAACGCTTTCCTTAAATCATAAATGCTACATTAGGAAAAGGGATTGTGATGTTCAGTAAATGACATTATATGTATATTTTTGAAAATATACATATAATGTAAATTATAATGTACGTAGTATTTTATTTTACACTTTCCAGATAAGGAATTTTCCATCCATCCATCCAACCATTATCTTCCGCTTATTCCTCTACTGGGGTTGCGAAGGGGTTCCCCATGCCCATCCAGGGGAGAACATCTCAGGCGCTGGGCAGATACACCCAGGAGAGGGCACCAATCTATCGCTGGGCTCACACTCACTCACACATCCACACACTATATGGGGCAATTTAGAGCAATGTACCTAGAAGCCATGTTTTTGGACTGTGGGAGGAAACCGGAGAACCCGGAGAAAACCCACATGGACACGGGGAGGACATGGAAACTCCACCCAGGATTCGAACCGGAATTGCCAGAGCTGAATATGCTAACCACTGTGCCACCTGTGTTTGGAAAGATTGACTGACAGGTTGGGGGCAGAGTACAGCAGCGATACAGCTCCCCTGGAGCAATGAGGGTTAAGGGCCTTGCTCGAGGGCCCATCAGATTGATCGCCCAACCACCCAAACCACTGAGCTACCACACTCCATATAAGAGGCTGTACATTTAAATCCGGGGGTCTCACCGCTCCGGCCCCTGATGTAGCTGTTAGTCTGAATAATTTAAAATCATCATCAGTAGAATATAAAACACAGACCTGCTGCCAGAAGTCCGAGACCATGTAATATTAAGCTATGTTCTGAGTTTTGAGGGTTTGGGTGGAGATCTAAATACCCCATAAGCTTTTAACGTGTCGGTCAGATTGAAATTCGTAGAAAGTCCACAGCGCCAAATCAATTTAAATGTCCTCCACTCGCAGTTCCAAACGCTACAAATCCTAATGTTAACAACCCAGAGCTGCGGCATCCTCACAGCAGCTTCACTACAGTTCTCCATAAAGAAATCCGATTCCTCCGTGGTTACCATGGTTACTATGGGCATTACCAGACTTAACCACACGAGGCAGAAAACCACAATAAACAGATTATTAATCTAAACACAAGAAATTAATAGGTGGCACGGTGGCTTAGTGGTTAGCACGTTCTCCTCTCAGCCCTGGGGGTTCCCGGTTCTAATCCCGATCTGGGTGGAGTTTCCATGTCCTTCATGTGTCCGCGTGGGTTTTCACCGGTTTCCTCCCACAGTCCAAAAACATGGATTCAAGGTACATTGAACGCTCTAAATTGACCTGTATAGTGTGAGTTAGAACCGGGGACTCCCGGTTTGAATCCCAATCTGGGTGGAGTTTCCATATCCTCCATGTGTCCGCATGGGTTTCCTCCGGGTTCTCCAGTGTCCTCCCAAAGTCCAAAAACGTCTTCAAGGTACATTGAATGCTCTAAATTGACCTGTATAGTGTGAGTTAGTATTGGCGCCCTGTCCTGGGTGTATCTGCCCAGCGCCCGAGACGTTCTCCCCTGGATGGGCATGGGGAACCCCACCGC
>JAOUQT010015389.1:0-12002 GCA_025769995.1 Xyliphius kryptos | reverse complement strand
AGCCAAATGGAAATGTGTTTCAGAAGATTCAGGGAAAATGATGTCATTGTCTTCAGGGGGCGGAGCCTGGTGGTGGTAACTGATATTATTACTAATGATTTGATGAGGGTTCTAACTGGTGACGTAAATAATAAAGTAAAGTATAACACAATGTATAATACTTAAAATAACCAGAATTTTTTTTATTTTTTAAGTTAAACGTTGGTCCTGTTCTTTATGTAGTTGGGGTTTTTTTTTTTTTTTTTAGTATAATTTTTAAAATTTGGTGTAACAACATAATTTTATAAGCTGTATGTTTTAGGCATGTAGCAAACTTTAGTGGGGTATATGTTTAGATAAGGTATCCTGAGGTCCAGTGGATTAGCTCTGCAGAAACAAAAAGGGGAGGGGTAGCTCAGTGGTCAGGGTGTTGGACTATCAATCAGAAGGTTGGGGGTTCAAACCTCAGGTCCACTGAAGTGACCAATGTGGGACCGATGTGCAAGACCCTTAACCCTAATTGCACCAGGGTCCTGTATCAACCCTGTATTCTGACCCCAACCAAGTTGGGATATTTGTAAGTCGCTTTGGATAGAAGCGTCTGCAAAATAACTAAATGTAAATGTAAAAATTAATTTCATTTAGAACACAGTGGAACACTAAATAAAATAAATACTTAACAAATACTGAATAAAATATAAAAACAATGTTTTACTTTGTAAAACCACCTCTGTCTGTTACTTTGTACAAAAAATGTATAAATAAAGTAATGACTGAAAATTGATAATCTATTTGCAATATTATTAGTTTTTAATCCATTTAAATATAATGTTGTGCAAGTGCAGCCTTAAGCTCCTCCTGTCTGACTTGTGGATCTGATCACAGATCTGCTGTGTGGGTTCGATTCTCAGTCTGAAACTTCTGCAGGCCAACAAGGTTTACTGTGAAAACCAATGCTTTACAAATCTGCAGACCACGGTCCAGGTCCGGATCCAGATGTTGTTCACTGTGGACCCAAACGGATAAACTATTGGTTTTAAATTTCACAGATTTGTTTTTAGCAGTTCAACTCCAGTTCAGTTAAAAATAAGACTGCTGTTTTATTGACTTTTCTGTCAGGGTGCACTTTATGATGCACTTTTGTTTAACAGCATTTTGTTAATTTCATGTAGCTCCTGTTTTTAATTTAGGAGAAAAATCTGTTTAAATTTAATAAATAATTAATTTAGTTCAACATCTAAAACAATAAATAATGTTAAAATATAATGAACTATGTTTGTAATCAGATGTTGAAATAAAATGCTGATAGCTACTTCAGTTTACCGGATGTAGAACTAAATCAGAACACACACAAGAAATTCTGACGCGCCGGACCTCGGCCTGACAAAATGTCCTCTAACTGGACACTACAGAATTCTAATCAAATTCCCCTGATCTATTTCTTACTTTGCTGGAAAACCTTTCTCCAGGGCAATACGGCTACAATCTTTTGCTCTCTTTGATGTGATGATTAAATGCGTTAATCTAACTTTGTATTTAGTTGAAAAGCAACTAAGAGTTGCGAGTAAACGCTGTTTATATTCAGATAGAAAAAGTGTTGACCTGCATCCCTCTGTGGGTTATCTTATTTTACATTCAGTGATCAGTTATCAATAAAAGCCTACAGGATCGTTACTGAAGGAACTGTTTAAATCCTCAATACAGGCCTCACTAATCTTCCATTTATTTCACATAAGAAACATGCAGGTTATCATTTTGACTTCTGTTCTAACCTTTGTATTTCCTTTAACAGGTTCATTTTAAAACTGCACAATCGAATTCGGGCTATTTTCCTTTCTAACTCCAACCCTAACCCACTTCGTTGCATCTCTTTGTGTTGAGATTGATTACTGGTGATTTTTGATGAGTATTACTGTTGTTAGTAAGCAGTGAATGTTTATATTGTTCTATACAGAACATGTGGAACCAGGTTGCTGTGGGTAAGTCTCTCCAAAGTTGTCCATGTGTCTTTGTGATGGTGTTTAATATTTCCATTTTAATATTGATAGCAGAATACATGTAAAAAAAAATGTTTCCCATGCTGGAACAAAAAGGGTCCTTCCCCAAACTGTTCCCTCAATGTGCCATTACTGGGTGATTCAGTGTTGCTTCAGCTGCTGTTCAAGCTTTTAGAATATTGTAAAGCTGCCATGAGATCAGCACCATGGACAGAGCAGGTGTTATTAGGGTGGTAGATGATTCTCAGTACGGCAGTCACACTGATGTGGTGGTGCAGGTGTGTGTTTGTGTGTTATGATGCTGGATGTTACCTTTTATCCATAAACTGTACACTGTACCATGTTTTAGCTTTACATGCATGGAATAAAATAAAATAATTTATTCATTATTCTTTGATAAATATTGAACCAACGAAACAGACCAAATTAAATTGCTTAAAAATGGCCCAAATGTCCTTCCTCACATTATTAAAATAGATTGACTGGTTTACATGAAGGATTTTTTTTAGTTCTTGATGAATTTATTTTAATAACTGTGGAATTAATGTCCTTTCATCCAAGCAAAAATGTTTAAAACCAGGATATAATATTGTAAAATTAACATTATAATAATGTAAAATATGTGTTTAATAGCGCTTTAGATGAAATGTTAAGTTGTTAAAACTTTACTTTTTTGACAGGAAGTAGTCAGAAGGACCAAGTGATTCTTCATAATGTACATTAATACAGAGCCTGTGATTATTAACCCATTTTATTCATTCATTATCTTCCGCCTAATCCCCTACGAGTGAGTGTGTGAGTGTGTGTGTGTGTGTGTGTGTGTGTCCAGCGATTAGATTGGTGCCATGTATTTGCCATCCATGGGAGAATGTCTTGGGTGAAGGGCAAATACTCCCAGGGCAGGGCACCAATCTATCGCTGGGCACTCACTCACTCACTCACTCACTCACTCACTCACTCACTCACTCACTCACTCACACACAGACTATATGGGTCAATTTTGAGCAGCCAATTCACCTTGAATCCATATTTTTCGACTGTGGGAGGAAACATGGTCACGGGGAGAACATAAAAACTCCACCCCGATTGGGATTCAAAACTGGAATCCCTAGCGCTGAGAGGAGAACATGCTAACCACTAAGCCAGATTTAATTCATATTTAAATCCAGTCTGAACGACACTGCTGTTACTGACGAATCTTCTGTTAGGATTTAAACACTTAATCAGGTGTTTATCATTTAGCTTGATCCATCAGGTTCCATCGGAAAAACCATGCGTGTGCTGCTGCTGCCCTCTGCTGGCTGAATGTGGTGCAGTCTGATCTAACTACAGTATCATCATCATCTACTAACTTCATGATCTGGTCACAGTTACTCAATCTTGTCCAGAGGAAACTGGTGTTCCAGAGCTGATTATACAGAGGTAAGACTGTCGTGTCTCCATATTTTTAAAAACAGGACATCTGTCCTGTACAGTAAAGTCATCTGATACAAGGATGGATTAAGGATAGTCTGGGCCCCTGGGCAAAGGAAAAAATAAGAGAGCACTGCAAAATGATCAGTTTCTCTGATCTGAGTCTTTATATGTATATTTTTGACTAAAATTCAGTTTTTTCTTTTATTCTATAAACTAGTGACAACATGTCTCCGAAATTCCCAAAATTTTGTATTTATTTGCAAAAAATGAGAAAAAGTCAAAATAAGGAAAAAGATGAAGTGCTTTCAGACCTCGAATAATCCAACGATAACAATTACCTATTCATTTACAAACAACAAATACTATTGTCTGCTCACCAACAAGCAGAAAACAGAGTTTTATGAAGACAATTCATATCAATCAAAAGAAATGTGCGGTATGTCAGGGGAAGCAGTGGAATAATCTTGATCACGAACACAACTTCATGCATTTCTTTTCTTTTACTTAGTTAGTATTTGACTGGGTGTGTTCTGCACACGTACATCTCCTCTGGTTCAGGTAAATTCAAGTGCGTCCTTAGGATCAGGTAAATTAGGTATTATTTGCATATGGGGTCTGGACTATGAATGGAATAAGATGCTTTAGCTTTTGACATTCAGCAAAGAAGTGAACTCAGATCAGCCCTCAAACTGCAGGTATGTTTAAGTATTTTGAGGAAATGTTTTTAATGTGTGCACTTTAAGCCTTTTTAAACCACCAGATAAATCAGTTTTATTATATGGATGCAACACAAAATTCTTTAAATTGAATTCATGTACTTGTTTCTTTTACTAATGACTGTAAGGTTTATTTTTTTTTATGTTTTAAAGTTAACCAGACAGAGAGATGGATTTACATTTATTTAACTGTAAACATTATTTATTTTTGATCGCCCTTGATTCATTCTCACAGGACATTAGTTCTAAGAGGAACCGTGTGACCAGTTTAACCTTGTCACTAATTATTAATCATATAATTTATTCGATTTATAACATTTTAGATTTGTAGCAAATCTCAAACTGCTCACAGTATAAAAAGATCAATTAAAAAAATCCTAATTAAATAAAAATACAATAACCTATTGTTCATATGTCAAACATAAGTTGCTATTCCATTTTTAAAACAATTAGTTGTCTGGACTTCCTCAGATGGTCAGCAAGGCATTCCATAATGAAGATGAGGTCATATACAGTACAGGCCAAAGGTTTGTACACCTTCTTATTCAATGAGTTTTCTGTATTTTAATGACCATTTTCATTGTAGATTCTCACTGAAGGCATCAAAACTATAAACACATGAGGAGTTATGTACTTAACAAAAAAGGGTAAAATAACTGAAAACATGGTGTATATTTTAGTGTTTTCAAATTTGCCACCCTTTGCTCTGATTACTGCTTTGCACACTGTTGGCATTCTCTCAATGAGCTTCAAGAGGTAATCACCTGAATTGGTTTTGTGCATCAGGGTTAATTCCTTGCTTTATTAATGAAGTGGGGACCATCAGTCGTTTTGTGCAGAAGTCAGGTTACCACACAGCCCTATTGGAAAACTGTTAAAATTATAAATAAAAACATTATATTATGGCAAGAACCAATCAGCAAACTAAAGAAAAAAAACAAGTGGCCATCATTACTTTAAAAAAATGAAGGTCAGTCAGTCTGGAAAATTGCTTAAACTATAACCGTGTACCCAAGTGGAGTCAGGAAAACCATCAAGCGCTACAGTGAAACTGGCACACACGAGGACCATCTCAGGAAAGAAGTCCGAGAGGCAGCTCTGCTTCTCAGGACAAGTTCATCTGAGTCAACAGCCTCATAAATCGCAAGTTAACAGCAGCTCAGATCACAGGCGATGCCACACAGAGTTCCAGCAGCAGACCCGTCTCTAGAATAAGTGTAAAGAGGAGATCAGGCATTCATGCTCAAATAGCTGCTAGGAAACCACTGCTTAAGGAAAGCAACAAGCAGAAGAGCTTTGTTTGGGCCAAAAAACACAAGGAATGGACATTAGACCAGTGGACATCTGTGCTTTGGTCTGATGAGTCCAAATTTGAGATCTTTGGTTCCAACCGCCGTGTCTTTATGAGACACAAAAGGGTAAACGGATGGATTCCACATGCCGGATTCCCACTGTGAAGCATGGAGGAGGAGCTGTAATGGTGTGGGGGTGTTTTGCTGGTGACACTGTTGAGGATTATTTCAAAATGGAAGGCACTGAACCAGCATGGTTTGCGTTTAGTTGGACAATCATTTATTTTTTAACAGGACAGTGACCCCCCCCCCCCAACACACCTCCAGGCTGTGTTAGGGCTATTTGACCAAGAAGGAAAGTTATGGAGTGCCTGCGGCAGATGACCTTGCCTCCACAGTCACCGGACCTGAACCCAATCAAGATGGTTTGGGATGATCTGGACCGCAGAGTAAAGGCAAAGGGGCCAACAAGTGCTAAACACCTCTGGGAACTTCTTCAAGACTGTTGAAAAACCATTTCAGGTGATTACCTCTTGAAGCTCTTCGAGAATGCCAACAGTGTGCAAAGCTGTAATCAGAGCAAAGGGTGGCACTTTTGAAGAAACTACAATATACACCATGTTTTCAGTCATTTCACCTTTTTTGTTAAGTACATAACTCCTCGTGTGTTCATTCGCAGTTTTGATGCCTTCAGTGAGAATCAACAATATAAATGGTCGTGAAAATACAAAAAAACGCACTGAATGAGAGGGTGTGTCCAAACTTTTGGCCTGTACTGTGTATATTTAATGAGGATGAGGTTCAGTGGGTGGCGCTAAAGCTGTACAGTCTGCTTACATATAGGACATGAAATCTTCTGTCGAGCATGTTTTTATTTTTTGTGTGTACGTGCACTGCGGTGAGTGGCAGCTCCTGCTCCTGTTTAAACGTTTTCACTCTAACTTTTTTTTGTACTTTGTACGATGTTGCTTTGTGTTTTGCCAGTCTTTGCCACACAAAGACTAGTTTTGGAGTTTGCTCTGGTTCTTGTGTCGTCTGACCGGTTCTGCAACACCAACATGGAACCATGGATCCAGTGTATACTCCAGGGACCAGCTGTAGGTTCTTCACAACACAGCGGATGCTGCCGCACAGATGCTGCAAGCTAAGGAGGAAGCGATGCAAATGTGGTGCCGGAGCTCTATATCGTGCCAGGAAAAGCCAATACATACTGGTTCTCCCCTCCATCCTCACAGGGAAGATAATATCTCTTTCCAATAAGGTGGATAAGCTAACGGCACGAACACGGCATAAGCGAGAGTATCGCAAGAGTAGCCTTATGCTGTTTATGGCTAAAGTAGTTAACACCAGTAAATCAGATCACAACCTGGTTCATTTTCATCCTGTGTATGAACCACATGGACACAGAGAACCTGCAGTCACCCGCACAGGAAAGAAATGGTCTGAGAAAACAGAGGAGGTGCTGTTTCGAGTCAACTTTGTGGGAAGTACTGTGTGGGGAAGACATGGACAATCACAGACTACATTAACGTCTGTGTGGACAACACCAAAACAGTTCAGCGTTTCGCCAGTTACAAGCCATAGATCAACCTTTATGTAAAAGCTCTGCTAAAAGAACAGAGCTTTTAAATCAGGAAGCAGGCAGGAGCTGAAAACTGTACAGAAGGGAGCTATGGAGGAAGATTTGAGAGCGAAACACCAAGTACAGGAGAAGAATGGAAGACCAGCTTCAGCAGAGCAATGTCAGCAAATTTCTCCCAGGTGGTGGGAGATCAGAAATGAGTGAACGACCTCAATCTGTTTTTCAATAGGTTTGAGCCACCAACTCTGACACCTCTACTGCAGCCTTTGTTTTCAAAGACTCAGAGATCCCAATAAGCAGATCTTCCTGTTGGAGCTATGGTGAGCTGGTGGTGGATTTCCGTAGATTTAGACACTCTCTCCCAACACCAATGAACATCCAGGGGATGGGCATTTACATGATTAACTCTTATACTGTAAGTACCTGGGTGTCCACCTCAAAACACAAAAACACTGGACTGGTCAGATGACACTGCTGCATAGTGTGAAAAAGGCGAGAACAGACTCTATTTGCGGAGTTTGGGGTGCAAAGGCCAATCCTTAAGACTTTTTTTGACGCTGTGGTGACATCAGCCATTACATTTACATGTAGTCATTTAGCAGACGCTTTTATGCAAAGCGACTTACAAGTGAGAAAACAACACAGTAGAGTGTGTTTAGAGTGATGTGCTGGGGCAGAAGCATCACTAAATCACTGCAACATCACTGAAGCCGACTGGGACAAACTCATTAGTAAGGCCTATCCTATCTTATCTTATAGTTAATCAGTTTTAACATTATTATTTAATTTATTCTAATTTTATAGGAATTATTTGAAGATATAAGTAAGCTCTGAGTTACTGTTACCATAAGCACTGGATGAGATTCATGTTCCTTATTCTGTAGTGGATCTTCAGTATCATCACTGATGGAGCAGAAGCTCTTCATCCTCCTGATTCTCATAGGTGAGCAATGACGTCTTTTAGATATTTATTGATATCAATATATTTTTAAGTACGTTTACAGTTCATTTTATCAAAACACAGCTTTTTCTTGAACAAAATGTTCATTACCTTCAACATTCTTAGTTATGTATTATTCGGTTTAGCCACAACAATAAAATGGCAATTACAGTTGACAGGACAGTATTTTTATTCAAATAGTCAAGCTGTATCATTAAGAAGAATGTTGGGTTTATTGACACTGTGGAAAAAAAAGATAAAATCTAATTGTTTTTTACAGGAACCCTTCCTCTCGTCCTGTCCGTCCCTCTTAAGTTCTATCTGATTCAGCAGCTGAAATCCTGGACTGATGCTCAGTCTTTCTGTCGCACCAACCACACGGACCTGGCCACCATCCTGAGTGCTGCAGATATGAACCTCCTTAAAACTGCAGCTCAGAAATACAAGTTCACCTCCACCGCCTGGGTTGGACTGTATAAAGTGTACCACAACTTTCGCTGGTCCCTTGATAACACACTAGTAGGAACCATGAGACCCTGGAGTGGTTATGAACCTAATAATTATGGTGGATGGGAAGACTGTTTTGCAGTGTGGCGTACTGGATGGGCGGATGCTCAGTGTGCTTGGAAAGTTCCTTTTATATGCTTTGATGGTGAGTTTTAATTTTTTATTTGTTTTAACTTGTGCTTTAGTAAGAGGTGACCTTAGTTAATGTAATGTGTGCTTCAATCGATAATTATTCACACTAACTCTTGCATTCGGAGTGTACCTACGTTTGTACACTTCTCCATTCTTTGTAAGTGTTATGAAATCATAACCTTGTCCATAACAATAGTCCATAATAAACCATCCCACACGTGAGACACAGCTCAGTTATTTTATCTCAGGTGCATAGGTGGGAATCCTTTTACTCTTTTGGCCCGAATCTGTAACTTTATTGTTCTAAACAATTAAATTCTTAATAATCATTTTTTACTAGTTGCATTTACTTCCAGTGGTTAACACTTACATGAATGAACATCTTTTCTTAAAAAAAAAATCTCACCATTCACCATTCTGACAGATAAAGTTGACTTGTGTCAAAAAATAACACTAACCCTAAAACCTTTAGAATAAACACAGAATATCTCTTTTCTTAAGCAGGCTACTGATAGACCTGGAACACTACTGAATAGTTTAATTGATGTATTGTGCTTTTCAATTTATTGATTTATTCTAACAGAAAGAAAAAATGGCACAGCCAGATACATTTACTACGCTAACGCCATGTCCTGGTATGGAGCCCAGCTGTACTGCAGACAGTATCACACAGATCTGACCAGCTCAAGAGATCCAACTGAGAACTCCATTATATATGGATTACCGTTGGTTGGTTGGACCTGGTTTGGTTTGCGGAAGTACACCTGGACATGGTCCGATCAGAACAACGTCACCTACCTACCGTGGGCTGTTGGACAACCTGATGACTACAGCCAGAGACACTGTGGTTATGTTCTGAATGGACTGACCTACGATGCTTACTGTACAGATCTGAGAGCTTTCTTCTGTTACAGAGGTGAAGATAAATCATAATTTGTGAATCTGAAGTATAAAATACTTTTTTTTTAATTATGATGGTAATGAAACTCTGATGCAGTTTTAACACTAAAAATTGTACCAATAACAGAAGGAAAATATTAGGAAGAATTAAGTACTGACAGTATTGGCCTGGGGCAGTATGGGACTTCAGCAGGGGTGAAATGCCAATACTGACTACTACCAACACACACCATTGGGGGCTATCTAAGGGTGGCTGGGTTTCAGAAACAGAACAAAAAAAGTTACCAAATCTCAGCTAGACAGCCTTTTAGGCTAATGGCTAACAGGCAAAATAAATAAAAGCAGACACCCAGAAAACTACAGGATAAATAGTAAAAATATAAACAGGTCAATAGTAGTAGACTATAATAGAACAGTAGCATCCTGTATGATAAACATTCAAATGATGATGATTGGTGTGATTGGATCTGTCTGGGATAAAATAATGTCCAGGACATTATGAACAGATAATGTAAAAATATGAACACGTCAAGCCAAGCACATAGCTTAAAAATCTTGCAAAACCTGCAACCACAATTGAACAATTCAAGATAAAGCCACCCCCCCCACACACACACACACACACTAAAATCAAAAGCAGAAAACTATAAAAAAAAAAAATATATCAGTCACAGATTTGCTTCTCAGGTGAGCGGACTGTGAACAGAAGCCCTGCTACCTGAGGCAACACTTATGATCCTGATGTTATATACCTGTATTTCTGTGTGTAGTTATTACAGGACAGCAGCAGATCATCAGGATGAAGGTTCTATCAAGTCAGAACGTAAATGATGCTGCAGTTAAAGCTGCTATTTTGGAGAGGGTAAGTTATATATTTCACAGATAATGTACAGATCTTTAAAAATCAATATACAAATTCCACAAAACAAACATTAGCATGGAGGCTGGTGTTACAAAACGAGGATCAGGAAACACAACGGGATTGGTTTAACGGGATGATAGGAAAGGTTAGTGACGGGATAAGAGTAAGATGGAAATATTGGCATGAAGCAAATGTTTACATTGGGTTCTTTTAGGTCCTGTAACATAAGTGGATCTTATGGACACACCCATTCAAACAGTGGTCAGCCGCAGTGTAACTTTAATTCTGATTTTAACATTCCACACTGCTGACCTTTGTATTGAGGATTTCTGATCCTGTTAGATTCTTTTGGTTCTTTGGTAATAAAAAAATCCCAAATTAGTGGAGTGTATATGGACATCCGCTGATACTTATATTATACTGTTAAATTTTAACATTAAAACCGAGGAAACGTAAAATGAAACTGATCTGTATTCAGCATAGTGCAGCTGTAGTGTAGATTAGCGCGAGAACTCAACTTATGATCAATAACATTATTTAAAAACATATTACATCATCAGACTCTCAGCACGTCACAGTATGAACATCTTCTGTCCTCCAGATTAAAGAGGAACTGCAAAAAGGACAAGTGCAGAATGTTGCTGTGAAATTCCAACAGCAGCCAGATGGAAATGTGTTTCAGAAGATTCAGGGAAAATGATGTCATCATTCATCTTGGTGGTAGTTTGATGTGATTGTAATTCTGCTGATGCTGGGTGAGGGGATATGTATAGAAATATAAATGTAAAGTGCAACGAAGTGTATAATACTGAATATAAACAAAATGTTTTAGAAATTAGAGGTTGGTTTTGCTGTAGGGTTCTGTGTTTTATGTAGTTTAGTTTTTTAATTTAGTGTAGTAACATCATTTTATAATCTGTTTAATGTCCCCATGTGTATTAGTGTATATATTTATTAACTTATAAATTTAAGTTTTCATTAAATAAACTGTTCAGTCTGAGAGTCAAATGAATTGATGATTTATATCAATCTGTAGTATGCATTTAAAATAGATTTTATTTTTAAGTTTAAAATAATCCTTCCAAAATCTCACCACCTATGGGAGGGACAGTAATAGAGGTTCGGTAAATTTTGGGAACTTGGAACGTTACTTCACTGGCGGGGAAGGTGCCTGAGCTGTTGTGGTAGGTTGAGAGATACTGACTAGTTATAGTTGGACTCACCTTAACCCACGGCCCCTTAAGAGGGGCTCGACACTTTTTTTTTTTTTTTTTTTCTGGAGTTGCTCATGGTGAGATGCTTCAGGTAGGTGTGGATTTTCTCACAGCCCTGCGACTTGAAGCATGTAGTTAGGGTTTTTTTCCCCGATGGACGAGAGGGTAGCTTTTCTACTCCTTTGGGTTGGGGAACGGGTTATGACCGTTTGTGCCTATGCACCGAACGGAAGTTCAGACTTCCCTAGCCTTCTGCTGGAAACGTCTGGCAGAAGATCCCATCAGACAGAAGATCAACTCTTACCTCTGTATGAACTTTAACTACACTGCTCAAAAAATAGCGGGAACACTTAAACAACACAATGTAACTCCAAGTAAACCACACCTCTGTGAAACCAACGTGTCCAGTTAGTGGTCAACACTAATTGTGAATCAGTTTCACTTGCTGTTGTGCGAATGGAACAG
>JAOUQT010015374.1:0-12003 GCA_025769995.1 Xyliphius kryptos | reverse complement strand
CACACACTATAAAATATATATATATACATACACACACACGTGTGTGTGTGTGTGTGTGTGTGTGTGTGTGTGTGTGTGTGTGTGTGTGTACTTGCAATCTGACCAGTCTGAAATTTCACCTCAGGGATCAAAAAAGTATTCTGATTCTGTTAATGACATAACAATTAAACAAATTGGAACGTTTAAAGTGTACTATTTACGCTTGAACTGCAGCTCAACTTCAAGTTAGACTTAAACGCAAATGTATTCTTTTTAAAGTCAACGAACTACTTACAGGTAAGCGTTCTAATTCCTACACGACGTTTGGCGTCATCAAAACAGGAAGACGAAAGTAAAATCACGTGGTTTTAAGCGCCCACGTTGATTGGACAATCAATGCGGGTGGAAATTCAAAGTAACCTAGTGCCCAAAGTTCATAGTACACTTCACTGTTTCCAGCTTAGCGACTTTGTCGCTTTATTTAGCGACTTTTCAGACCGTTTACTGACTTTTTTTTTAAAAAGGAACTATTGTGTATTGTGTTGTTATTGGAGACCAACATGTTCGTATGTTTCTTTATGGGAGCCCGTTCCACAACACTCTCGGTGCTCAGAGCGCTGTTGCCAACTCCTCAGTAAGAAAACTAGCTATTGGCTGTCCTAAATGTCGCCAAATGACGTCATAAACTAACGTGTATAATAGTTCATAGACTTTTTTGACTTTTGAAACCGCTTTATTTAAACCAAAATTACATTCTTATATGCAGTAAAAAAAAAAAAAAAAAAACTCTACACGTGTTTAAGTAAATGCTGATCAACGTCTTCCTTTTATTTTAACAATTAAAATTTCAGATTTGACCAGTAGGCAGAAGATCCTGCTACAGTCTCTTGTTCTATTAATGGTTAACGTCATTATCTTTATGTTACCCATGTTTGGTAGATACAGAGAAGTATTTGAAAGATATGATATAAAAAACCTCCTTGCCTCCGCCAGAGCCCTGAAAATGGGTCGTGATTGGGTCTTCCAGCACGACAACGACCCAAAAGGAAACAAAGGACTGGCTCCATAAGAAGCACATAAGTGTTCACATCGTAAACCAGCAGAAGTCTACGAAAAAATGCTTTCAGGACCAAACTAAACCATGCATTTTATATTAAAAGTCATCCCATTTGTAAAACATGGTGGTGGTAATGTCTTGATTTGGGCTTTAATAAGCTAACCTGCACCAGGGATCCTTATAATCACTGATGGAACTATCCAGTTCTACATAGCGGTCATCAAAACTGTACTCGCATCATCCATAACCACAATCTGGTTTGGTTGATCCACCTCTCAGGAACAAACTACAGCGCATAATGTGGACAGGGGAGAAGATTATCGGTTGTGGCCTGCCATCACTGCATTTCATCACTCTGGAGTGGTAGCTTAGTGGTGAGGGTGAGGTTGAGGGTTCAAATCCCAGGTCCACTAAAGTTACCATTGTAGATCTTTGGGAAAGGATACAGGGGGCTGTATCAACTCGGTCTTCTAACCCCAAGTGAGTTGGGATACATGAAAGATGCTTTGGATAAAAGTGTCAGCTAAATGCACATGTAATGTAATCAATAGTCAATGATGTCATATTCTAAAAATTTGGCAACAGTGATACTTTTATTCGTGATTAGATGATTATGATTCAAAGTTCATCCAGTTTTTATCTAGATCGGATTATTAAAAGGTCATTTATTGTTCTATTTAACTATATCAAGGTGCTATAACACATATCATCCTTAGTAAATAATATACAATGGTGCAGACCTATTTTATTACGTCTGAACACACGGGTTGCAAAGATCGGTGCTTAAAAGGATATTTTAGACAAGCAAGCACCGGATTCTCTGTGGTAGCTGCAAAAATCCTGGTGTAAAATGAAGGTGATGATAAAGCAGTTGTTTGAATATCATGTAGCAGAGCAAATTCTTTGACCGTGTTCATCTTTAGGTAAAGGTAAACAAATTGGCATCAAGATTCTTGCATTAAATTCAGATCGATGAACGTTTACTTCGAATAGAATTTCATAAAACTTACTTTATCAACATAAACAGGTTATTTTACTGTGCAAGGTGCATTCATTTCATTTTACAAGCCTTTTAGGAGGATGAACAACAGACTTCTACAGTCAAACAGCGCCCCCTGTTGAGAAAATCAAATACAGACATGTAAAAAAGGACCTGGTTTTTTCTTACTGACTTTTAAACATGTGTAAGGTTGAGAATATTAAATAACACAAAGTTCATTCTAAGCAAATATTAAAATATATATAAGCAAATATTTATTCATTCATTCATTCATTCAGGAATAAGGACCCTTATTCCTTTATGAGGGTCACAGAGGGGCTCCCCATGCCCATCCAGGGGAGAACGTCTCAGGCGCTGGGCATATACACCCAGGACAGGGCGCCAATCCATCGCTGGGTACACACTTACTCACACAGCCACACACACACAGTCACATACACACACACTACGGGGCAATTTAGAGCATTCAATTTACCTTCATGTTTTTGAAATGTGGGATGAAAACCGGAGAACCCGGAGGAACCCGGAGGAAACCCATGCAGACATGGGAAGAACATGCAAACTCCTCCCAGATAGGGATTCGAACCGGGAATCCCCTGTGCTGAGAGGCGAATGTGCTAACCACAAAGCCACCGTGCCGCCTAGCAAATATTAAATTATTAAATTATGACAAATATGAAAAATATGAAAACTGTGGCACTAAGACAGTTGGGTGTGAAATCGGACCGGAGACAGGATTTCACACCAACATAAAAAGCTTTATTCAAACACTAACTCGTGTACATCAAGACAAATCGGGTTTTACAGTATACTCACCATAAACGTGCTGTGTCCGGCGTCGGTTTGTCTCCCAGTGTCATGCGTTGTTTCCGGTCTTAAAGGTCGCACACATTCATTAGATGAAGCCGTGTCAGGTGCATTGATTGTCCATAATCAAATTCCAGCAACATTTGTATAAACATACATTCATTATGTAATCATCTTTATAAAACGGTAGTTCCTGTCCTTAAATCTGATTGCCTAAGCCGATTGCCTAGCTGTGACAGTATTCACAATAACCCACACCACTGAATATTTCACATTTGTTTAAATAAATAAAACACCCAGGACAGGGCGGCACGGTGGCTTCTCAGCGCTGGGCTTGAATCCGGATCTGGGTGGAGTTTTCATGTTCTTCCCGTGTCTGCGTGAGTTTCCTCCGGTTTCTCCGGTTTCCTCCCACATCCCAAAAACATGGATTCAAGGTAATTGATTTCTCTTAATTGCCCTGTATAGTGTGTGTATGAGTGTGTGAATGACTGTGTACCCAGCGATGGATTGGCGCCTTGTGCTGGGTGTATCTGCCCAGCTCCCGAGACCTTCTCCCCTGAATGGGCATGGGGAACCCCCTCCGCAACCCTCATAAAGGAATAAGCGGAAGATAATGAATGAATGAATGACCCAGGACAGGGCACCACGGTGGCTTCTCAGCGCAGGGCTTGAATCCTGATCTGGGTGAAGTTTCCATGTTCGTGTCCAAGTGGGTTTCTTCCAGGTTCTCTGGTTTTCTCCCACAGTCCAAAAACATGGATTCAAGGTAAATCGAATGCTTTAAATTGCCCCATATTGAGTGTGAAAATAAGAAGTAAAAAAATCGTCTTACTGCTGTAAATAAAATAAAGGAAATTTTTGGGTGTTGACGGATTGAAAATCAAATAGTAACTAGCTGGATGGCATCCTTGCTTTATCTCCCTTGCTGTAATTTGTGTCTGTGCTTCTGCCATAGCAAAGTCTTCGTTTGTATGCAAATGCAGCAGCACTTTTATCCTGAGCTCCTGCCAGGCTGCCAGCTGATTTTCTCTCTTTGCTAATGACATAATCAAGTAATTAATTATATACTTACAAAATCCCTTTGGTTAACTTCCTGGAGTCAGTTTTTTGGGTAAGGCTTTGATCTTCTGCGTTCACCAGATGTAGTCGCATTAATAAGATCCTGTGACTCACACGGCAGACACCAAACAGCAACGCAATTTCACTGTTTCATCATTCTGTTTTCTGTAACCCAATAGCTATACATATATTCATTCATTCATTCATCATCTTCTGCTTAATCCTGTAATAGGGTTGCAATGGCGTTCCCCATGCCCATCCAGGGGAGAACATCTCGGGCGCTGGGCAGGGTGCCACTTTCCACATATACATACACACTTTATACCGGCGATTTGGAACATTCAATTTACCCTTAATCCATGTTTTTTGTTGTTGTTTTTTTTTTTTGGACTGTGGAAGGAAACTGGAGAACCTGGAGGAAACCCGTGCAGACACGGGACGAATATGGAAACTCCACCCAGACTGGGATTCGAACCAGGAATCCCCAGCGCTGACAGCCACCCCCAGCCACCGTGCCGCCCCCTATACATGTAAATATGCACAATTACTAAACAGGTAGTTTGGATCCTCAAATCTGATTGGCGGAGCTGTTTGTCCAGCCGTGACATTATTAACAATAGTGCACACCTCTGACCACTTCACATTTGTATCAATGCGTGAAATACTATGTTATTTTTTTTCATTCTTTTATAAAAGGTGTTCAATTATTTGGCCAACAGATGGCAGTATTTGATTGTTAGAGAGTCCAGAAACCCGTTACTCAGCGATCAGAATTTCCTTTAAAAATCGGATTGGATTACATCGCGGAACACCAGTTTATTAATGATTTTGCTTTCAATAAACACGTAGGTTTGTAAGATGCTCGATGGCTTAGTGCTTAGCACGTTCGCCTCTCAGGATTCCCAGTTCAAATTCCAATCTGGGTGGAGTTTTCATGTTTTCCCCGGGTTCTCCGGTTTTCTCCCACAGTCCAAAAACATGGATTCAAGGCAAAATTGAATGCTATAAATTGTCCTGTGTAGTGTGTTTGTGTGTGTGGATGTTTGAGTGAGTGTGTGCCCAGCGATAGATTGGCGCCCTGTCCAGGGTGAATCGGCCCAGCGCCCAAAATGTAAGCAATAAGGTTGTGTATTATTGTGAATAAATCACGGGGAAAAGGTGTTCCTGTACTTCACTTCATTCCTAACAACACCTCTTTCCCATGATTCATCCCAATAATTTGTGCGCTCTTATTGCTTTAATATACACCGTAAATATAAACTAATCACTTTCTAAGATACTCTTTCTTGCTCCACACGTTTTTTCTAGTCTATGAATCCTACTTTGGCAATCATAGGTTTGAGAAACCAGCATTGTGACCTGAAGGTCCCCGGTTCTAATCCCAGTCTCAACATGTACAATGGCTGAAGTGTCCTTGGGCAAGGCACCTAGCCCCAATTGCTCTCAGGGCACCGTGTACAGGGCTGCCCACTGCTCCGGGCATTTGTGTTCACTTCACCAGTGTGTGTATATGTGTGCTTCTCTGCATGAATGTGTTAAATTGTGGAGGACAAATTCCTCTGTCTGTAGGTACAGCAGGCAAAATAGAACCCTTATCATTTTATTACAGTTTTTATTTACAAGCTGTAATCTATTTATTTCCCTGCAAACTTTGTTAATCCCATTTAACCTGTTCTCTAATGTTCATAACTCTTACACGAGCAGATATGTGTGTTAAGAGGGGGGATGATATTTAATAGGGATGCTTAGGATGGAACTGCCGGGCAGGAGAGGACGGCCAAACAGGAGGTTTATGAATGCGGTGAGGAAGGGCATGTAGGTGGTTGAGGATGATTAAATTGGGCAAAAGTTGGACAATAATGATCCGATATATAGGAAGAATATTGTTTTAAAGATTTTTTGCGTTCGAGGAGGCCAACAGTACTAAAGTCACACTACTTCTTACGATGTACCTCTGAACATCAATTAAATAATTAAGAACAGGCCTTTAAGTGAATCAAAGACGTGATGACAGTCACGTGATGACGAGTTAAAAGATAAAATAACCACAGCAAAGACTTCATTTCCACTTTTCTATAAACGGAGTTTTAAAAAAAATCAACTCTCAACATTAACAATCATTACCAGCAGATGGCGGTCTTAGCATTCTAATGTAAAAAGAAGCCTTTAATTACGTTTATTTTCTTTTTCTTTTTGCATATTTTAAAAACAGTTATTACTAATATTATTTTTGTTATATTACTTTTTGTAAGTTTTATTTCTGAGCCTAACCAAATGTGTTAAGAGCAAATATGCTGTTGCAAAGGACTTTCTGGTAGATTATTTCTTTATAAATAATGAAGAGTCATATCAATGCACTTATTACTTTTCTACATCATGTCCCCGATTTATATCCAGTAAATGGTTAGGGTTTATATATATATATATATATACATATATATATGGCTTATAAGGCGGCACAATGACTTATTGGTAAGCACAATTGAATCCCAGTTTGAATCCCAATCTGGGTGGAGTTTGCATGTACTCCCCATGTCTGCATGGGTTTCCTCCGGGTTCTCCGGTTTTCTCCCACAGTCCAAAAAATGGATTCAAGATAAAATGAATGCTCTAAAATTGCCCTGTATAGTGTGTATGTGTGTGTATGTGTGAGTGAGTGTGTACCCAGAGATGGATTGGTGCCCTGTCCTGGGTGTATCTGCCAAGCGCCCGAGACGTTCTCCTCTAGATGGGCATGAGGAACCCCACCGCGACCCTAATAGTGGAATAAGCAGAAGATAATGGATATATGAATGATTTTTATTCAGTTCCGCCTCCTGTGGGTGGGGCCATGGTTCCTTGGCGCCAACAACGCTGGCGCAAAACTCACATCTTACATTTATTACCATAAAAAAATGGCAGTTTTGATTATTTATTGTTAAAATACAGAGGTGTTCAGCAGGACCAGTGCACTTGGGTGTTTCTTTAAGATGGAGAGAGCTACACCTATTAAAAGTAGCCGGCGGGATTCCACGCCCCCGATGCCCCTTTTGTTGGGGGGAGGAACGACACCTTCCTCGAGTGGACGACCGATCGATATCCCCCCACCTCTTCCATCCCACACACCTTATTTTTACCCAGAAAACCCATTTAAGGTCACAGCGGCGTTCTGAATGCACTCGGGGGGATTAGGGCTGCAGGTTCCCGCTCTTCCATCAGTCTGGGACTCGAGCTTTTAGTAGCTCCATCCTCGCCTCCCCACCGAGCAGAAGCCGTCTTAAAAGGATGACCTACAAAGTTAAAGATGGATGTATTATATACCTGAACCGGCGGCACAGGGGTTGGCATGTTCTCCTCTCAACGCTGGGGATTCCCGGTTTGAATCCCGATCTAAGTGGAGTTTCCATGTCCTCCCCGTGTCCATGTGGATTTCCTCCGGGTTCTCAGGTTTCCTCCCACAGTCCAAAAACAGGGATTCAAGGTAAATTGAGTGCTCTAAATTGCCCCATATAGTGTGTGTGTGTGCCCAGTAACGGTTCCCTGTATAGGCATGGGGAACCCCACCGTGACCCTAATGGATAATGGATGGATGGGTAGCTAATAACAGGGTAGCACAGTAGCTTAGTAGTTGGCACGTTTGCCTCTCAGCGCTGGGGGTTCCCGGTTCGAATCCCGATCTGGGTGGAGTTTTCATGTCCTCACCGTGGACGGGTCATGGGGGAGGTTTATGGAGACGAGAAAGAAGGACATGCAGAGGGTTAAGAGGGTTAGAATGACAGACGAGGACAGGGAGAAGTAGAAAATGATAAGCCACTGTGTCGCCCCCTAATGGCAGCCATAGGTAGTGTAACAGACATCGTAAAATGAATAGTTTTTGAAAAGTGAGTGGCTAAGTGGTTAGCACGTTCTCCTCTCAGCGCTGGGGGTTCCCGGTTTGAATCCCGATCTGGGTGGAGTTTCCATGTCCTCCCCGTGTCTGTGTGGGTTTCCTCCAGGTTCTCCGGTTTCGTCCCACAGTCCAAAATTATGGTTTCAAGGCAAATTGAATGCTCTAAATTGCCCTGTATAGTGAGTGAGTGTGTGCCCAGTGATGGATTGGCACCCTGTCCTGGGTGTATCTGCCCAGCGCCCTAGATGTTCTCCCCTGGATGGCCATGGGGAACCCCACCACGACCTCCCCATCTCCGCGTGGGTTTCCTCAAGGTTCCTCTAAAACCATGGATTCAAGGTACATCGAATGCTCTAAATTGCCCTGTATAGTGTGTGTTTGTGTGGATGTGTAAGCCCAGTGCCTGAGATGTTCTCCTCTGGATGGGCAAAGGGAGCAGAAGATAATGGATGGATAATGAGATGGAAAAAGAGACCACATGAATGAAAGGGCACGTAACAAAACTGTTGTAATGACTGTGATGAGACACTAGGGGGACCCCATGTCCATATAAGTCACTCTGGTTGCATGCAGTGTCAGTAAGGAGCAGAGTCTGGGTGGCTCACGGTGGATCCATCTCCTACCACCAAAGCAGCAGTCGAGACAGCGGGGGGTAGTTGTACCAACCTGAGAAGAAAGGCATCAGGTGGGTCGTCACCTGCGCCACCATAACGGACCCTAAATTAAACTGTTGAGCAATTTCTTCTAAGTGACCACATCATTTCCTAAAGCAGCTGATCCTCCTGAGCCCACGTCCTCTGATCGCCTAGGAAACGGCAGCTGCGGCCTCTGGGCTTCAAGACCTTCATCATGCCTGATGAACACGACATAATACACGCACCTGAAGCCCCCCGTCAAGGAAAAACGAAGCAGAACAGCTAATCTAATCCGTCTAATCCTGCCGGGTATCCTTCTTTAGCCCAAATTTGAAACTCCAAGTGCTGAAAATGAACAGGGTTTTTTCCAAAAGTTTTGTATCTCATTCAGAAAGGTTCTTAATGGAAGCACCTCATGCTGCAGTTCATGTTTCAGCCTGCTGGGGTCAGCATCTGCTAGCTCTTCATACTGGTACTCCTGTAGCAATCCTCTCTCCATCCCTTATCTTCTGCTTATTCCTTATTCCCCATGCCCATCCAGGGGAGAAGGTCTCGGGAGCTGGGCACACACTATACAGGGCAACTTCATCCAGATTGGGATTCAAACCAGGACTTCCCAGCCCTGAGGAGAACATGCTAACCACTTAGCCAGTCCCAACATCCTCACACTTCTTTCTTGCGTTGGTTTTTCAGCGGTGATCTTAGGATGAGAGGATGCCAACTTTTCAGCAACTGATGATCTTCGACAGGTGCACCCACACGTTTCCTCCCACAGTCCAAAAACATGGATTCAAGGTAAACTGAATGCTCCAAATTGCCCCATATAGTGTGTGTGGCTGTGTGAGTGAGTGTGTGCCCAGCGAGATATTGGTGTATCTGCCCAGCGCCCAAGACGTTCTCCCCGGATGGGCATGAGGAGCCCGACCCCGACCCTCGTGTGGATGGATGGATGGTGTCCCCATGGAAACGAAGTTCCAAAACTGTCCAGCAGAGGGCGTGGACTTAGATGTCCTCAAACTTGGTCTTCCAAAGCAGATGTGACATCTGGATGTAGCAGGAGATCTGACTCCTCCCCTTCAGTGTCTTCCATGTATGCACCAAACAGCGTTTGCAGAGGGCGCACCGTATCCAACACACTATTTTGGGGGCGCTATTTTCCTCCCATCAGCACAAAACCGCGAGGTGTTTATTAAAAGGACCCCAGTGGCGGGCGTTGTGTAATTCCACATGTTTATTTTCATCGCGGGGATCAAAGTGCATCCTTCTTCCAAGTCTGAGGAACATCTTCTAAAAATGTCAAGCGTTCTGTAGAGCAACACACAAAGATCAAGGGTTTTGCACACGCCACCGCCCCACTGGGGTCTTTCGAGGGGGCTTCAGCGAACGCGGGATCGATATTCTATTTTAGCGCCTTCTGCAGCCCGCGAGGGAGAAGGTGTTTTGACACATTCCGATGAGAACGGCCTTCAAACGGCGATGGTTCAACTGTGACGCCGTGATTTTAGAATTAGAATTAACAGTGAGTTAAACGCACCGCTGCACGCCATGAGTACAGTCTCCAAACCGCACTGCATGGTGGGTGGTCCACCTCCTAAAGAGCGGCGACCTAACACAAAATGTACCGCACGCCGTCCCCGCCCCCAGAATGTACCGCACGCCGTCCACCCCGCCTGAATGTGCCGCACGCCGTCCACCCCGCCTGAATGTGCCGCACGCCGTCCACCCCGCCTGAATGTACCGCACGCCGTCCACCCCGCCTGAATGTACCGCACGCCGTCCACCCCCATGAACGGGCTGCAAGCTGTCCACCCTCTAAATACACCACTAACTGGCAAAGCAATTTATTAGCTGTAGGGCGCACGCTCTCTGATGTAAACGTCTGTAGGCATCCGAAGCAGTAAAAATAGCGCCACCTGAGGCAGAGTTTGGGGTGTAGTGGTCATGTGATCATCCAAGACATCCTCTAATTTGGCCACGAGGTAATGTTGGCAGGAGCACCATGGATCCAGGTTGGAGTTTCCATGTCCTCCCCGTCTCCGCGTGGGTTTCCTCGGGTTCTCCGCTTTCCTCCCACAGTCCAAAAAACATGGATTCAAGGTGAATTACTTGCTCTAAATTGCCCCTATATACTGTGAGCGTCTGCCTAGCGATGGATGGATGGGTGGATGGGCATGGGGAACCCTCTGCGACCCTGGTAAAGGATTAATGGATTTATAGGTTGCATTAATCAAAACCTACATTTCCCAGCATGCCGCCACACGTTACCGTCACAGCCGCAAATGCAGAACCAACTTAACGAGTGATGTCATCGAGGCTTCTGTAGGTGCACCGCTGTTCATACATTCACGTCATCTCTCTCTCTCCACACACACACACACACACACACACACAGAGAGAGAGAGAGTGAGAGAGAGAGACATAAGGATGTCAAGTGTGGAGTTAAAAGGTTAAACGCATTCGCGCTACACTGAACGCCGCGGACACTCGCGTTGGTATTTGATGCAAAGCCGCAGTGAAATTCTGTAATCAGCATTCGCTTAATTTCTCTAATTAGTGTTGGCCGCTATTTTCGGCTCCCTCAGGGGTGCGCCCGTGTCCCTAAACCCTCCGCACTCGAAAAGCTTCTCGTCTCTCTCTCTTTGCCGTTCCGCTGGAACACGGCGACAATACGCCGTTTTATTCATCTCGGCCGCAAACATTCAATTACCGCACAGCGGCCTTCTGTGTATACATTAAACCAACAATACAACACTAATAAGCATGACAGACGCTCGCTTTTTCATCCGGTTGGTCTCCTCCTTGGTTTATGACTAGCGGGATACCCATGCTGCCCTCTGGTGGAGAACTTGATAACAGCGTGAACGTTTTTGAATGAGTGATGGCTTTGGAGTTGGTAGCTCAGTGGTCCGGGTGTTGGGCTAGCAATCTAAGGATTGTGGGTTCAGATGAAATTACCAATGTGGGCCCTTGAGCACGGCCCCTAACCCTCATTGTTCCAGGGCCGCTGTATCAACCTGGTGTTCTGGCCCCAATTAAATCGGGATATTTGTCGCTTTGGATAAAAGCGTCCCCTAAATGACCAAATCTATACCTATGAAATCCAAAGCACTCACTCGCTCACTCACTCACTCACTCACTAATTCTCCCACTTTCCGACTACCTACAAGATTGAAACTTGGCACTGATTAAATTGGGCACTTCCACTTACATCACAAACTTCAAATTTGGCAGAGACGTACAGGACGAACTCTACAGTCATTTAAATATCAAAAATTCCAAAAAATCCCCGCGGGGGCCCACCAGGGGACCCATTTCAAAATATGGGCCTTACTCTAATTGGGCACTTCCACACATCCCACAAACTTCAAATTTGGGATAGGGATATCAAAAATTCCCACGGGGGCCCATCAGGGGACCCAATCCAAAATACGGGTCCTGCTTTAATTGGAAATTTCCACGCACATCACATACTTCAAAGTTGGCAGAGATGTACAGGACGACCTCAAAAATTCCCACCGCGGGGCCCACCAGGGGACCCAATCTGAAACACGGGCCCTGATTAAATTGGGCACTTCCACTCACCTCACAAACTTCA